>CM075731.1:3345504-3565346 GCA_037974335.1 Prionace glauca | reverse complement strand
TCACGTGCTCACTGTGTCTCCCCTCCATCCCCCTCCTCCCCATCCCCCTCCCCCCTCCCCCCTCCCTCCTCCCCCCTCCCCTCCTCTCCCCCCTCCCTTCTCTCCCCCCTCCCTTCTCTCCCCCCTCCCTCCTCTCCCCCCTCCCTCCTCTCCCCCCCTCCCTCCTCTCCCCTCCTTCTCTCCCTCCTCTCCCTCCTCCCTCCTCTCCCCCTCCCTCCTCTCCCCAACCTCTCCCCCTCCTCCCCCCCCACTCTCCCCCTCCTCTCCCCCTCCTCCCCCCTGTCCTCCTCCCCCCTGTCCTCCTCCTCCCCTTCCTCACCCTCCCCTTCTCCAGGCAACACTCTTTCCCCCACCCACCTCACCCTCCCCTTCTCCACGCAACTCTCTTCACCCCCCCCCCCCAATACCCGAGGCAACTCTCTCACTCCCTCGCCACTCCCCCAGGTAACTTTCTTTCCACCTCCTCCTCCCCAACGACTCTCTTCCCTCCACTCCCCTTACCCCAGGCAATTCCTTTCAGCTTACCCTGAAGAAGTACTGCTTTTCTCTTCGACAGGATTTCCGTATGTCTCCCCCCTACTCCCCTCCCCTCCCCTCCATCTACCCTCCCAATCCACCACCCGCCCCCCAGCCCAATCCACCGTCACTCCTTTCCATTTCTACCAGCGTTGGGCAAATTATTTACTGAGACTCACTTCCATAGCCACATTTCCTTCCTTAGTGACTGTCCATCTCCGAATACCCAACGTGGATTTGAACTCAGATCTCACCCCGCGTCTAACCTCCGGGATTACAGGTACCTTCAGGATATACAACATTCTTTGAACTGTTGTCCTTGCCACACCCTGAAAGCCACACTCAGTTCCATGCGCCGTTACATGAAGACATTCACCATCTCTCTCCAGTGACACTGTCTTACACTCTCTCAAAGCTGTCCCTGTCCCCAGTCTCATTCCACCCTCCGCACCATTCAACACCTTAACAAAAAGGTTTTCCTATTTGTTGCAGATGTAAAGGAACGCAAGCTTCAACAACTTGTCAACACCACTGCCCACCCAGGCCTCAACCCGTCCCAGTCCCTCAAGCTCCATCTCCTCGAGCCCCAGCCCTTGCTGTGTGTTCTCCATACTCTCTGACCTTCCCCTGTCTCAGGTTGAGTGTGCTGTTCTCGGCAAAGGACTCAGCTTTCTACCCTTACGTCCCCACCTCAATGAATTCCGGCCTTGACATGATGTTGAACTCTTCTTCCGTCATCTTCGTCTCCGTGCCCACTTCTTTGGGCAAGAGTCCTCCCCCCATTCCATAGACCCTGTCACGTGCCTCCAATATTCTGCCTCCAGTTGGCCCCCCCTGCCGGATAATTACCTGCCCTCAATCTTTCCATTGGGAACTGTCGATGGGACATTGGTCATCTCAATTTTTCTGCCCCCCCTCACCCATTCCAACCTCTCTCTTTCCGAACATTCTCCCCTTCACTCCCTCAGGTCCAACCCTGACGTTGTCAATCAAACCTGCCGACAAAGGCCGTGCTGTTATCATCTGGCCTATTGACTCTGCCTTGCAGAGACTGACACCAGCTCTCGGAAACGAGGGCGGCACAGTGGTTAGCGCTACTGCCTCACAACCCAGGGGCCTGGGTTTAATTCCCGACTTGGGCCAATGTCTGTGTGGAGTTTGCACGTTCTCCCCGTGTCTGCGTAGGTTTTCTCCGGGTGCTCCGGTTTCCCCCAGTCCAAAAATGTGTGAGTTAGGGGCATTGGCCATGCTATGTTGCCCCTTAGTGTTCCGGGTTGTGTAGGTTAGAGGGATTAGTGGGGTAAAAGTTTGGGGTTGTGGGGATAGGGCCTGTGGTGGGATTATTGTCGATGCAGCCTCGATGGGCCGAATGGCCTCTTCTGTACTGTAGGGATTCTGTGATACTTCCTCCTACCTCCCCTGGGCCATGACCACACCACTGAACATCAAGCCATTATCTCCAACACCATCACTGACCTTATTTCCTCCGGATGCCTTCCCCCCAGAGCTTCCAATCTCATAATCTTCCAACTCTAGACAACCTGCTTCTACCTACTTCCCAAAACCCAGAAAAAGGACTATCCTGGGAGGCCCATTGTGTCAACATGCTCCTGCCCCACTGAACTTATTCCCTCTTATCTTGACTCCAACCTCACTCCCCTGGTCCATTCCCTCCCCACCAATATCTGGGATTCCTCTGATGCCCTGCATCATATTGACAGCCCTAACTGCCTCCTTGGATGTGCAATCTCTCTACACCTCCATCCCACATTTCGTTCTTGAAAAGAGGCCTGAACAATTCCCATCCACCACCACTCTCCTCCGTCTGGCTGAACTGCTTCTATCTGTCAACAACTTCTCTTTTCAAGAACTCATCCCACTCTTTCCAAATCAATGGGTACCCGCATGGGTCCAAGCTATGCTTGTCTTTTTATGGGGTATGTGGAACATTCCTTGTTCCCCCAGGTCCCATTCCACAATTCCTTTACTGGTACATCAATGATTATTTTAGTGCTGCTTCATGGTTTCATCCAGATCTTGGAAAATTCATCAACTTCGCTTCCAGTTTCCACCCCTCCATCGTCTTCACCAGGTCCATCTCAGACACTTCCCTTCCTTGACCTTTCTTGTCCTTATTTCCCACGATAGACTATCTACCAATATCCATTATAAGCCCACTGACTCCCACAGTGATCTGGGCTACAGCTCTTCACACCCCACATCCTGTAAGGACTCCACCCCTTTCTCTCAGCTCCTTCACCTCTGCCGTATTTGTTCCAATGATGCCACTGCCCAAAGTGGTGCTTCCAAAATGTGCTCCTTTTCCCTTAACCGTGGATTCCCAACTACAGTTGTCAACAGGACCCGCAACGGGATGCAGTCCATCTCCCGTGCCACAACCCTCACCCCCTCTCCTCCCTCCCAGAACAAGGATAGATCCCCCTTCTCACACTTCACCCCACCAGCCCGCTGCATGCAAAGCATTACCTCTGCCATTTTCACCAACTCCAGCGTGATGCACCACCAAACACATCATCTCTTCACTCCCTCTGTCAGCATTCCACAGAGACCTCTGGAATAACCTAGTCCACTCCTCCACTATACCCTACACCTCTCCTGTCATTCATGACAGCTTTCTATTCAGTCACAGATGGTGTAACACCTGTCCCTTTCCTTCTTCTATGCTGATCATCCAAAGTCCAAAACACTCATTTCCAGGTTAAGCAGCGTTTCACTTTGGTCTATTGCATTCACTGCTTCCAATGTGGTCTCTTCTGTAACGGAGAGGCCAAGCGTAGACTGGTGATTGCTTTGTGAGCACCTTCCGTCTGTGTGCAGTCAGGGACCCTGACCTTCCAGCTGCTTCCAGCTGTATTTTAACACATGATTCTGTTCCCGTGCCCACATGTCTGTCCCTGACCTGCTGCAGTGTTCCAGTGAAGCTCAACGCAAACTGGAGGAACAGCATCTCATCTTCCAGCTGGGCACTTTATCGCCTTCCAGCCTCAACATCAAATTCAACAACTTCGGATGATTTGCTCTACCCCACCTCAGCCCCCTTTATTTTCATTCTGTTTTATTTAATTTTTATTGCTCTCTAAATTTTATATCTTTATTGTCTTTCTTTATTTTTCTTGCCCCCTCCACTCTTTCCCCTTACTTCATCCTCCTTCTCTTATCTTTTCTCCCCTGCTTCCCCTTTTCTACATTCTACCTCTGTCCCATCTCCCCTCCTCCCTCCGGCCTTCCCCCTACATCTCCGTCTGTCACAGTTTACAGTTTCTCTGCCATTTGGCCATTCACACCATTTATTCTCTCTGTGGACAGGTTTTAGCAATCCTTTCTCCTGGTTTCTATGGCTAGGACTCATCTATTATTCCCTCACCCTGCAGTATAAATACCTCCCACTTCCGACTTCGGGGTCCTTGTGCATGAGTCGCAAAAACCCAGCTTGCAGGTGCAGCAGGTAGTCAGGAAGGCGAATGGGATGCTGGCCTTCATAGCGAGGGGGATTGAATATAAAAGTAGGGAGGTCTTGCTACAGCTGTATAGGGCATTGGTGAGGCCGCAGCTGGAGTACTGTGTGCAGTTTTGGGCGCCGCACCTGCGCAAGGATATTTTGGCCCTGGAGGGAGTGCAGAGGAGGTTTACTAGGCTGATACCGGAGTTGAGGGGATTGAGCTATGAGGAGAGGCTGAATAAACAAGGCTTGTACTCGTTAGAGTTTAGAAGAATGAGGGGAGATCTCATTGAGACATATAAGATGATGAATGGGATGGATAGGATAGAGGTGGAGAGACTCTTCCCGCTCAAAAAAGACAGTAGGACTAGGGGGCACAGCCTCAAGATAAAGGGGGGGCGGTTTAGAACAGAGTTGAGGAGGAACTTCTTCACTCAAAGGGTGGTGAATCTCTGGAATTCTCTGCCCGTTGAAGTGGTGGAGGCTGCCTCGCTAAATATTTTTAAGAAACGGGTTGATGGGTTTTTGATAAGAGAGGGGATTAAGGGTTATGGGGAGAGGGCGGGAAGGTGGAGCTGAGTCACGACAGATCAGCCATGATCTTATTGAATGGCGGGGCAGGCTCGAAGGGCCAGATGGCCTACTCCTGCTCCTATTTCTTATGTTCTTATGATACCTTTTAGCTGTTACAAAGGGTCATCTGGACTCGAAACATCAGCTCTTTTCTTTCCTTGCAGATGCTGCCAGACCTGCTGAGATTTTCCAGCGTTTTCTCTTTTGGTTTCACATTCCAACATTTGCATTAATTTGCTTTTATAACTCGTTTCCCCCTCTCCAGACATCTCTCTTTCCCCCCTCCCCCTGATAAGTTTCTTTCCCCCCTTCCCCTCCCTCAGGCAACACTCTTTCCACTCCCCCCCCCCCCCACCCCCAGCCCCTGCCCCCTTTGCTTTCTCCACCAGGCAACTTTTTGCCCCCCACCCACCTTACTTAGGCAACTCTCTTTGCCCCCCGCCAAACCCCCACGCAACTCTATTTCCCCCACTCATTCCCCCTCCCGCAGACAACTCGCTTCGCCCCCTCCCTCCCCTATGCAACTGGCTTTGCCCAAAATACTCAAATGAGACAATTCTTTGATTTATTGTGGTCACGTACTGGGATACTTGTGTGCTCTGCAGACAAAACATACCTTTCATAGAGTACATAGGGGAGAAGGAGAAAATACAAGGTTCATGGGTGGCACAGTGGTTAGCACTGTTGCCTCGCAGCACCAGGGACCCGGGTTCAATTCGAGCTCAGGTCACTGTCAGTGTAGAGCTTGCACTTTCTCCCTGTGTCTGCACGTTTCCTCCAGTTGCTCTGGTTTCCTCCCACAGTAAGAAGTCTCACAACACCAGGTTTAAGACCAACAGGTTTATTTGGTAGCACAAATCACTAGTTTTCAGAGCACTGCTTCAGGTGAGTGAGAGTTCTGTTCACAAACAGGGCATATAAAAATCTGATGAAGGGGCAGCACTCCGAAAGCTCGTAGCTTGTGCTACCAAATAAACCTGTTGGTCTTAAACCTGGTGTTGTGAGACTTCTTACTGTGATTACCCCAGTCCAACGCTGGCATCTCCACATCATGGCTGTCATTGACACCGCAAACTGTTGGTTCCAAGTGGAGAGGATCTCCAATAAGATCGCGTATATCAACACATCAAGTTTCTACAAAGATGCAAGAAAGCAGACAAGATACTGAAAGGACTACAGATCTCAAACCCACTCAGATCAACGTATAACACAGACAAAGCTGAGAGACTTTGCCGTTGCACTTCTCTCACACTCCTCAACCACTTCATACAGCAAACGCCGCACCCTGGAAACCAAGATAGAGTCCATATTCTCAACTTGCGCTCAGGACGCAGACCAGCTGTGAAACTCTGCCAAGCAGATGAGACAAAGGAACTACACCATCGACATGCACACCAAGAACAGGAAACTTATCATCACCACCAGCAGCAACCAAGCCTCCCCCGATACCGCAGTAGAAATCAGCACCACCGCGGGGAAGTCCATTGTCAACTTGTTGGACTACACACTTCAACCAGATGAAATTGACATTCTCAGCCGCGGGCTCAATTTCTGCCCCATCACCAAAATAGACGCCAACAGTTTTGCAGCGGACACAGAGGTATTCATCAGGCGAATCAGGCTGCAGGAGTTCTTCCCCAAAAACCCAAGAGGCTAAAAGCGAACACAATGAGACAGCCGATGAACTGGAACAGCCAACAGAGATCTCCGTGGTGCAGAAACCGAAGAGGAAAGAGTCCAATTGGACTTCTCCGGATGGCCGCTGCCTTCGACTCGACATGTATGCCCAAGCCGTAGGGAGATGTGTCAACGCCAGATTCATCAGCTGCACTCACAAGACAGCCCGAGCATCATCCAAGCACAACACAGCACCATCCACGCTCTCAAGACCAACCGCAACATTGTCATCAAACCAGCAGACAAAGGAGGGGCCATCGTTATACTGAACAGAATGGATTACTGCAAAAGAGTGTACCGACAACTGAACAACGAGGAACACTACAGACAATTACTCGTAGATCCGACCAAAGAATACGTCCATCAACTCAACAGACTGATCAAGACCTTTCATCCGGACCTTCAGAGACCCTCCATGATCTCATCCCAATATGCCAACATCTTCATGTGTTCGAATAAGACGTCTTCACCCTACAGGACCTTCAACCGATGCTATACACTAGATACATCGATGACATTTTCTTACTTTAGATGCATGGTGAACAATCACTGAAACAAGTTCCATCCCACCATCAGACTCGCCAAAGAATATTCTCCGGAATTAGTTGCATTCTTGGACACATGCATTTCCATCAAGGATGGTCAACTTAGCACTTCACCGTACCGCAAGCCCACGGATAACCTCACGATGCTCCACTTCTCCAGCTTCCACCCTAAACATGTGAAAGAAGCCATCCCCTACGGAGAAGCCCTCCGCGCATACAGGATCTGCTCAGATGAAGAGGATTGCAACAGACACCTCCAGACACTGAAAGATGCCCTCATAAGAACAGGATATGGTGTTCCATTCATCAATCGACAGTTCCGACCATGTTACAGCAAAAAACCGCACCAGTCTCCTCAGAAGACAAACACAGGACACAATGGACAGAGTACCCTTCATCCTCCAGTACTTCCCCAGAGCAGAGAAGCTACGACATCTTCTCCGGAACCTTCAACACGTCACTGATGAGGACGAACATCTTGCCAAGGCCATCCCCACACCCACGCTTCTTGCCTCCAAACAACCGCACAACTTCAAACAGACCATTGTGGGCAGCAAACTACCCAGTCTTCAGGAGAACAGTGACCACAGCACCACACAACCCTGCCACAGCAACCTCTGCAAGACATGCCGGATCATCGACATGGATGTTATCATCTCACGTGAGAACACCATCCACCAACACAGACACTTGCAACTCGGCCTACCTGATATGCTGCAGGGAAGGACGTCCCGAGTCGTGGTACATTGGGGGGACCACGCAGACACTGTGACAATGGATAAATGAACACCGCTCAACAATCACCAGGCAAGACTGTTCCCTTCCTGTTGGGGTCATGGGCATTCCTTCCTTCCTTCCCTTCCTTCAGTGGTCACGGGCATTCAGCCTCTGATCTTCAGCTAAGTGTTCTCCAAGGTGGCCTTCGCGACACGATAACGCACAAGTCGCTGAGCAGAGACTGATAGCCAAGTTCTGCACACATGAGAATGGCCTCAACTGGGATCTTGGGTTCACATCGCAGTGTAACCCCCACCACTTGCCTGGGCTTGCAAAATCTCACTAACTGTCCTGTCTGGAGGCAATGCACATCTCTTTAACCTGCGCTTAATGCTCTCTCCACTCACATTGTCTGCACCTTTAAGACTTGATTACCTGTAAAGACTCGCATTCCAACCATTATTTTGTAAATTGAGTTTGTGTCTTTATACGCCCTGATTGTGAATAGAACTCCCACTCACCTGATGAAGGGGCAGCACTCCGAAAGCTAGTGGCTTGTGCTACCAAATAACTTTAACCTGGTGTTGTGAGACTTCTTACTGTGTTCACCCCAGTCCAATGCCGGCATCTCCTCATCATTCCCCCTACAGTCCATAGGTGTGTGGGTTAGATGGATTGGCTGTGTTAAATTGCCCCTTGATGTCAGGGGGATTAGCAGGGTAAAATACATGGTGCTGCAGGGATAGGGCGTGGGTGGAATTATTGTCCTTGTAGGCTTGATGGGCCGAATGGCCTCCTTTTTGCTCTGTAGAGAGTCTGAATGTTAAAATCTGCTAGGACATAGGGAAAGATCATCTTAATGGACATATCATTATAATGGAGAGGGTGCAGAGGAGGTTTACCAGGATGTTGCCTGGTATGGAGGGGAGATCCTATGAGGAGAGGCTGAGGGATTTGGGGTTGTTTTCGCTGGAAAGAAGGCAGCTAAGAGGGGATCTCATTGAAACATATAAGATGATTAGAGGTTTAGACAGGGTAGATAGTGATAGCCTTTTTCCTAGGATGGAGAAAGCTAGCACGAGGGGGCACAACTTTAAATTAAGGGGGGGTAGTTATAGGACTGATGTCAGGGGTAGGTTCTTTACCCAGAGGGTGGTGAGGGACTGGAATGCCCTGCCAGCTGCAGTTGTAAATGCACCTAGTTTGGGGGCGTTTAAGAGATCTGTGGATAGGTTTATGGATGAAAAGGGATTGGTTTAGGCTAGTGGGTCATTGTTTTGTAACTGGTCGGCGCAACATCGTGGGCCGAAGGGCCTGTTCTGCGCTGTAATGTTCTATAAGAACATAAGAACATAAGAAATAGGAGCAGGAGTAGGCCATCTGGCCCTTCGAGCCTGCCCCGCCATTCAATAAGATCATGGCTGATCTGTCGTGACTCAGCTCCACCTTCCCGCCCTCTCCCCATAACCCTTAATCCCTTCTCTTATCAAAAACCCATCAACCCGTTTCTTAAAAATATTTAGCGAGGCAGCCTCCACCACTTCAACGGGCAGAGAATTCCAGAGATTCACCACCCTTTGAGTGAAGAAGTTCCTCCTCAACTCTGTTCTAAACCGCCCCCCCTTTATCTTGAGGCTGTGCCCCCTAGTCCTACTGTCTTTTTTGAGCGGGAACAGTCTCTCCACCTCTATCCTATCCATCCCATTCATCATCTTATACGTCTCAATGAGATCTCCCCTCATTCTTCTAAACTCTAACGAGTACAAGCCTAGTTTATTCAGCCTCTCCTCATAGCTCAATCCCCTCAACTCCGGTATCAGCCTAGTAAACCTCCTCTGCACTCCCTCCAGGGCCAAAACATCCTTGCGCAGGTGCGGCGCCCAAAACTGCACACAGTACTCCAGCTGCGGCCTCACCAATGCCCTATACAGCTGCAGCAAGACCTCCCTACTTTTATATTCAATCCCCTTCGCTATGAAGGCCAGCATCCCATTCGCCTTCCTGACCACCTGCTGCACCTGCAAGCTGGGTTTTTGCGACTCATGCACAAGGACCCCGAGGTCCCTCTGCACCGTCGCCTGCTGCAGTTTTTCGCCCCGTAAGTAATAGTCCTTCCTACCATTCCTCCTACCAAAGTGGACCACCTCACACTTGCCAACATTAAATTCCATTTGCCATTTCCTGGCCCATTCGCCCAGCCTATCTAGATCCTTCTGCAGACTCTCCACACCCTCCGCACAATTTGCCTTTCCCCCAATCTTGGTGTCATCAGCAAATTTCGACACCCTGCACTCGGTTCCCTCCTCCAGATCATCTATATAAATGGTAAATAGCTGAGGCCCCAGCACCGACCCCTGGGGCACCCCACTAGTCACCAACCGCCAATCCGAATAGCATCCATTGACCCCCACTCTCTGCCTCCTATTTGACAACCAATCCTCTATCCACGCTAACACCCTACCCCCAACTCCATGTCCCCTGACCTTCTGCAATAACCTCTTGTGAGGTACCTTGTCAAACGCCTTCTGAAAATCCAGAAAGACCACATCCACCGGCTCTCCTCTATCCACTGCCCTAGACACATCCTCATAGAACTCCAGTAAATTTGTCAGACACGACTTCCCTTTAATGAAACCGTGCTGCATCTGCTCTATCAAGCAATTCCCTTCAAGATGCTTCACAATTTCCTCCTTAATGACGGTTTCTAACATTTTACCTACCACAGACGTTAAACTAACCGGCCTATAATTCCCCGCCTTTTGCCTGGCACCCTTCTTAAACAACGGCGTAACATTAGCCGTTGTGTAATATGATAGCCTATGTTCTATCATAATATGATAGCCTATGTTCTATCATATATGAAGCTGATCTCTCTCTGCACCCTGGCCATGATTGTAGCACTGGAGATGTGTGCTAGGTGCGTTGATGAAGACGATCTTTCTCTACAATTTCCAAATAATGAAGAGCCTGCGTTCACCCAGGGTCTGAAGCGGACCCGCAGCCCGATTACATGTGCTGTCCACCGCCGTCCCATGGAAACGAAACTACGGCATCACTTGCGCACAGTAAGATCCCACAACAGCCCCCCCCATGACTTGGGATTAAGATTTGTGTTGTTGAAGGTTTGCACAGGCTTGGGGTTCGTCCCGTCTAAAGAATTTTATATATAACACACACACATTATATATCTACATGTATATACACCAGGGCATCCCCTCCCTTTTCACTGGGAGCTGTTTCATCCACACACACACACACACACACACTAATACAGCAGTTTGCACATTTGTTGGCCATCTCTCATTGCGGGCTCTGGAAAAGAATTGGTGACTTTATGGCCATTTAGGGCTCAGAACCACTGAGACATCCCAGTCCCCATTACAGCAGGAACAAATATTAACACAGTTGGGGTGGGGTGGGGGGGGGGGCACCTTGTGTGCCTTCTGCTACCTCAGGGCAAAAACCCTGCACCTTACACTTCTGATGCTGTTAAGGTTAGTAAAAAGTCTGACAACACCAGGTTTTAGTCCAACCGATTTATTTGATAATATTCTCACAAGCTTTCTCACAAATCGGTTGGACTAAAACCTGGTGTTGTCAGACTTTTTACTGTGTTTACGCCAGTCCAACGCCGGCATACCCACATCATGGCTGTTAAGGTTGCCTGTGTACAGCCCCCCTCCCCCAAACAAATGTAAACCCCAATACCCGAAGCGCACTTGCTCCAAAATCCTAACCTTTAGTAACATTCCTCTTGAAAAATAATTCTTCGGAAAACACCGTTTTCGCAACCGTTTTACTGCCTATTTAAACAAAAACAGGACCACCTAGTAAAGAGGAGGGATGCCCTCGTTGCTATGACTTCACTCCCAATGTAAACACGATATATTTTGGGACATGATGCCAGCTGAGATCTCTGCAGATTTTTTATTCCCAGCGTGCAGGGGGGGAACAGGAAAGTTTAGAAGAGAAAGATGCAGCCCACACACACACACACAGTCATATTTCCATCTGATTTCCCATTCCCAGGGAGGGATACAGTGCTGCATTCTGACACTTTAAAAAGTCTTGACAACGCCAGGTTTTAGTCCAACCTATTTATCTGATAATATACTCACAATATAACCCTAACCCTAATATACATTCTGACACTTTAAAAAGTCTTGACAACACCAGGTTTTAGTCCAACCTATTTATTTGATAATATACTCACAATATAACCCTAACCCTAACCCTAATATACATTCTGACACTTTCACAGGCAGCTGTGTGGAGTTTGCACATTCTCCTCGTGTCTGCGTGGGTTTTCTCCGGGTGCTCCGGTTTCCTCCCACAGTCCAAAGATGTGCGGGTTAGGTTCATTGGCTATGCTAAAATTGCCCCTTAGTGTCCTGGGATGTGTAGGTTAGAGGGATTAGCAGGTAAATGTGTAGGGATATGGGGATAGGGTCTGGGTGGGATTGTGTTCGGTGCAGACTCGATGGGCCGAAGGGCCTGTTTCTGCACTGTAGGGTTCTATGTAGGGTTCTATGTTCTATACATTCTGACACTTTAAAAAGTCTGACAACACCAGGTCTTAGTCCAACTTATTTATTTGATAATATACTCACAATATAACCCCAACCCTAATATACATTCTGACACTTTCACAGGCAGCTCGGTAAAGTGAAGATTAAAGTGCCAGAATACACTTTGGGGCACAGCTTTACAATGTTCACAGTTGGTGGACTTGCTGGCGAGTTGCACTCGCGGCTGAGCGAGTTTCGATGCCGCCGACCTCGACACAAGCGAAACACGAACTGTCCAGACATCCCCGCTCACGGCCACCTTCCTACACAGTTCAGAGGCGTTCTTTCCGCCTTGGCAATTATGCAGAAGTATCTACCAAGAATATTACGGCGAGTTTAATTCCGAGAAACGTTACAGTTGCATCTGCGTGTCCGTAAATAATATTACGTTGGCTGAAATTTAAATATGCACCCGCAAAACATATCTTGGCACTTAGAGAGTTGAAGTCAACATATTTGCAATAGCCAGGGTGCATTGATCTGATGTAATTCTTTTCACGCAGGGAGGATTGTGGATAGTTACAGGATGGCTGAGCATTTAAAAAAAACCACAATACAATAACTCTATGCAATATTTATGGTAATATGTACAGTAATTATATTTTACCGACGAACGAAGTTGGGAAGTTGTTCCTACGATTAGTCTACATATAACTCATACGTTTTGTTTTACTGCTTTTAAAGTGCCTCCTTAACTGCAGTTACCATCGTAAATTCATATCATACAAAAACTCTCCCTCAGACTTAGTTATTCAACAGTTTTTTTCATTTGTAATTCCAGAGAGAACTTTCCACTCTGTATTTAACCCCTTACCCTCCTGATGCCGTCCCTTCCAGTTACTCATTCACAAATGATTCTAAAACGCCTGGTAAATTGGTTATCAAATTAAGTCAAGTTTCACTGGCACTGAGAACCGTACACATCCTTTTCCCCATGTGTAAACTCACTGGTCCTACTGCCCCCTGACTCACTCCAGGACTAAATTATATCCTGAAATCTTAATACTTCACTGCTCAACGGAGGGAGTGCTGCATTGTCTGAAGCACTGCCTTTTAGAGGCTCAGGTAATCAACTGGGAGGCAGCCTGAATGCACAAAACCCCCTTGCACTTGGATGTCCTAAATCACTCTTCCTCCTGGCAACTAAGTTCATCAAACGTGTAATGCTATCATCATCTGTCTCACTGACGCAAATGGGTGGGAAAAATGGCAGCCAAAGACTGTACTTAAATCATAGAATCATAGAAACCCTACAGTGTAGAAAGAAGCCATTTGGCCCATCGCATCTGCACCAATCACAATCCCACCCAAGCCCTATCCCCATATCCATACATATTTTACCCACTAATCCTCTAACCTGTGCATCTACGGTTAATTTAGCACGGCCAATCAACTTAGCCTGCACATCTTTGGATTGGAGAATGTGCACACTCTACACGGACAGTGACCTGAGCCGGGAATCGAACCCAGGTCCCTGGAGCTGTTAAAATGTCATTAATAGATGGTGAAATGCTAAATAACATCCTATAAGGTAATACAGGAGGCTTGCACCACTTAGTTCCAGCATGTTCTAATGCTGATGTCTCGTGCATGTGGCACTAACATACTGGTTTGAATCCCTATCTTGTGTCACTATTTATTTGTGGAAAGGTCAGAAGATCAATGAGGAGAGGCTGAATAAACTAGGCTTGTACTCGTTAGAGTTTAGAAGAATGAGGGGAGATCTCATTGAGACGTATAAGATGATGAATGGGATGGATAGGATAGAGGTGGAGAGACTCTTCCCGCTCAGAAAGGATAGTAGGACTAGGGGGCACAGCCTCAAGATAAAGGGGAGGCGGTTTAGAACGGAGTTGAGGAGGAACTTCTTCACTCAAAGGGTGGTAAATCTCTGGAATTCTCTGCCCATTGAAGTGGTGGAGGCTGCCTCGCTAAATATTTTTAAGAAACGGGTTGATGGGTTTTTGATAAGAGAAGGGATTAAGGGTTATGGGGAGAGGGCAGGAAGGTGGAACTGAGCCACGACAGATCAGCCATGATCTTATTGAATGGCGGGGCAGGCTCGAAGGGCCAGATGGCCTACTCCTGCTCCTATTTCTTATGTTCTTAAGATCGATTTGAAAGAGCATTATTCAGGGTCACTCATACACATTGTGCAAGCTGTTGTTTCAAAGTATAAGTATCATTGTAGTTGTACAATAATTAACAATTAAGGCTTGATATACATGTATATATAAAAGGAAGAGCATAGCTGAGATAACCCTCAAAGCAGAGACAGGACAAATTATGGGGAATGAGTAAATGGCAGAGATGTTGAACATGAAGCTTGTGTCTCTCTCCATTGTGGAAGAGACAAATTACATACCAGAGAGAGGATAGCCACAGGGCTAAGAAGGGTGAGGAACTTTAGGTACTCAGTATCAGGAAAAGGGCAGCACAATGGCACAGTTGTTGGCGCTGCTGCCTCACAGTGCGAGTGACCCAGATTCAATTCCAGCCTTGGGTGACTGTCTCTGTGGGGTTTGCATGTCCTTCCAGTGTCTGCGTGGGTTTTCTCTGGGTGCTTCAGTTTCCTCCCACAGTCCAAAGATGTGCAGGTTAGGTGGCATGGCCATGAGAAATGCGAAGGGTTACAGATATAGGGCAGAGGGGAGGGCCTGAGTGAGATGATGTTTCGGCGAATCGGTGCAGACTCAATGATTTTTTTGATTTGATTTATTTTTGTCACATGCGTAGGTATAAATTGAGATGTATTGTTTCTTGTGCTAGACAGACAAAACATACCATTCATAGAGTACATGGGGAGAAGGAAAGGAGGGGTGCAGAATGTAGTGCTACAATCATAGCTCGAGTGTAAGGAAAGATCAACTTCACGCAAGGTAGGTCCATTCAAAAGTCTGGCAGCAGCAGTGAAGAAACTGTTCTTGAGTCGGTTGATGCAGGACTTAAGACTTTTGGATTCTGTGGTTTCTATGGAAAAAGTATTAGAGAAATTTAAGGGACTGAAAGCTGACAAATCCCCAGGCCTGACAGCTCATATGCTAAGGTTCTAAAAAAGGTAACTGCAAAGATAGAAGCATTCATGTGATTTTCCAAAATACCTAGATTCTAGAATAATCCTAGTAGATTGAAAATTAAAAAATGTAACAATGCCTTGTAAGAAAGGAGAGAAAGAAAAGCAGAGAACCTCAGTTAACTTAACACAAGCCATCAGGAAACGCTGGGATCTATTATTGAGGAATTGTTAGCAATGCACTTAAGATGAAACTGTTTGATTAAATAAAGTCAGTGTGGTTTTATGAATGCAAAATCATGTTCAAAAAATTTATTGAGTTTATCTGAGGATGTAATCAGTAGGAATAGATAAAAGTGAACCAGAAGACAAAATACAGATGGGTTTCCAAAGGCATTCAATAATATGCCACATTAAAGATTAATAAACAAGATAAGGTCTCAAGGAGTTTGGGGTAATATATTAACATAAAATGAAGATTAATTAATAGCCTGAAAGCAAAGACTGGGGATAAATGGGGCATATTCAAGTTAGCAGGCTGTGATCAGTGGAATGCCATAAGGATTCGTCATGAAACCTCCGCTATTTACAATCTATATTAATGATCTAGATAAAAAGACAAAGAGTAATGTATCCACGTTGGCTGATGATGCAAAGCTAGGTGGAAAAGTAAGTTGTGAGAATGACACAAAGAAACTGCAAAGAGATAGAGTTGAGGAGGAACTTCTTCACTCAAAGGGTGGTGAATCTCTGGAATTCTCTGCCCGTTGAAGTGGTGGAGGCTGCCTCGCTAAATATTTTTAAGAAGCGGGTTGATGGGTTTTTGATAAGAGAGGGGATTAAGGGTTATGGGGAGAAAGTGGGAACGTGGAGCTGAGCCACGACAGATCAGCCATGATCTTATTGAATGGCGGGGCAGGCTCGAAGGGCTGGATGGCCTACTCCTGCTCCTGTTTCTTATGTTCTTATAATAAAGTGACAGTCAGAATATTATTTGGGAAAGTGCGAGGCTATTCACTTTGACAATAATAGAAAAAAAATTGTTATAAAAGTGGTGAAACCTTTAAATGTTAATAGTCAGTGGGACTCAACTGACAAAGATAGTGTGCAGATACAACTACCAATTAGGAAATCAAGTGACCTATTGGTCTCTATTGTGTGGGAATTGGAATACAAGGACAATGAAGACTTGCTACACTTGTACAGGGCTTTGGTCAGATTGCATTGGAGAACGGGAATAATTTTGGTTTCCCTATTCAGGAAGGAAATACTGACATTGGTAATTAGCTCCCTGGGATTGATAGATTGTCCTTTGATGAGAGGCTGAGTAAATTGGGCCATTTCTTTCTGGAATTTAGAAGAATAGGAGGTGATCTTATTGAAATGTATAATATTCTGGAGGGGCTGTGACTGGATAGACAATAAAAGGTTGTTTCCGCTGGCTGGAGAAATCTAGGAGACAGGGCACAGCCTCAGGATAAGGGACTGATGACATAGGCTTGAGATGAAGAAACATTTCATCACTCGAAGGATTTTGTGAACCTTTGGGAGTCTTCAACCCAGAAAATTGCAGAAATTGAAATACTTTCCATGTTTGCATGCATACATATATATGTTGTGTGGTGTATATGCTTGCAAATGTATAATATTATTCTTAATTTCAAAGGAGTTCACAGTATCCTAAATTTATAGTTTGTCCACATCATATGCATTTAAACTCAGAGGTCAAACTATACTGCTAAAGAAGGCATAGGTTGGCTTCTAAGTATACCATGATGCTTGGCATGATACTTACTATGCCTTCTGTAAATTTCATCTTCAATAAAGATGGATGGCAGGGTGGTGTAGTGGTTAGCGCTGCTGCCTTACAGTTCCAGGACCCAGGTTCAATTCCCAGATTGGGTAACTCTCTGTGCTGAGTCTGTACATTCTCCCCACGTCTGCACGGATGTCCTCCAGGCACTCTAGTTTCCTCCCATGGTCCAAAAGACGTGCTGGTCAGGTGCAATGGTCATGCTAAATTCTCCCTCACTGTATCTGAACAGGCGCTGGAGTGTGGCGACCAGTGGATTTTCACAGGAACTTCATTGCAGTGTTAATGTGAATGTATTTGTGACACTAATAAATAAACTTTAAAAGCTTCGTTTACAGGATTTATGATTCTGAAAATCATTGAAATGAAATTTCAATTCTGTTTGTCTTTTAACAGGTGCTACCTGAGCTGCTGAATATTTTCTGTTTTTAGTTTGAGATTCCCATCATGTGCAGTAATTCGTTTTTGTACTAAAATGGGGTGCTGGATACTGTCCAAAGTTAAGATGCCATCAGCCAAGCACTTTGTGTGGCATCAGTAGATTTGAGATACTCTAGAGCTATTTCAGTTTCGGGTTCTTTACCGACATTTTCTCGTAGCATCTTACGGAAGTTAAAATCCAAACATGATAAAAACAAATAGTCTCGAAAAAGAACTTTCTAAATTAATATCACCGATGATTGTTGTCCACTTTTGGAAACAATTCCTCAAGAGACTTCTGATTCCCACTCTAATAAACGTATTTCTAGTTGAGCAATGGCCAATGTTTGTGAAACTATGCCCAACTTTATGTTACGACCGGGTGAGTGGCTCCCCTCTTTTCCCTCTCGCCATTTGACTGCAACAGATCTTTTTTTTTGTTTTTGAAACGGACATAATTGCCAATTCAGTGAGTACTTCATTAAAAATAGAAGGAATGTACAGTATGCAGCTCGGTGACTCAGTTGCCTTCAGGTTGAATTAGGTGGCTCTACAACTTTGCTGTTCCGGATGCTTTCAAGTTAAAGATGTAGGTGGTTGATTTGCTTGTTCTTCTAGCGATGCTAGTTAAAATCCTTCAAGAAGTCCCTCTTCAGCTGGGGCATCCTTGGGTGGTCACAGACAACAAAGAGTTTGAAGCTTGCAGTTTGGTCACAGGGAGAGAGATGAGACGGGATTCCTAACTTGGACCACCTCTCTAAGTGTCTCAGCTGCTTATCTTCTTTATTTATTTATTAGTCACAAGCGAGTTGGTATTATCACTGCAATGAAGTTTCTGTGAAAATCCCCTAGTTGCTACACTCCAGCACCTGTTCAGGTACACTGAGAGACAATTTAGCATGGCCAATACACCTAACACGTCCTTTAGACTTTGGGAGGAAACCAGAGCACCCGGAGGAAACCTACACAAACACGGGGAGAATGTGCAGACTCCAGGCAGACAGTGACCCAAGCCGGGAATCGAACCTGTGTCCTGAAGCTGTGAGGCAGCAGTGCTAACTGCTGTGCCACCATGCCGCTGTTCTGTTGTCATGTAACCTCCCTTCTCCAACTGCCTAGGGGAACCAGGTAAATCATTGCCAGTAGATTCCAAGGATAACTTGATTAAATCATGTCTGGGAAGCTGTCTTAGTGAAGATCCCAATGTTCTAATGGTTCATCTCCAACAGTTGAATACTTTGTGGGTGATTGCCTTAATGCCTTTCTGAAAGGACATGAGACATGGATCCTGATCCTTAAGTCAATTGGTATTGATAGGTTTAACAGACATGCTGTGTCCATTCCGATGGATTGGAATAAGTTACTCATAGTAATGTAAACAGGGTAGCCATCTTTGGCAATGAGCTCATGTCGCCTTTGATCTTGGTTGAAAATGCCTCTTCTTTTAAAAGCTCAATTCAGGTCTCAGCCAATGGTCTAAAAATCTTTTTTTGACACAAAACGTATTTTCATGACAATTGATGCTTAGAGGGTTGGAGAAATTGTTGCAGGTAATACTTTAAATAAATAAAAATGTATTTTCCATATATTTTGTTAAAAAAAAGAACATCTCACCTTCAATAAAGATGGGCAGCAGTGGTTAGCAGCCTCAAAGCACAAGGGACCTGGCTTCGACACCCAGCTTGGGTCATTCTCTCTTGGGTCACGCGTTCTCCCCGTGTCTGCGTGGGTTTCCTCCGGGTGCTCTAGTTTCCTCCCACAGTCCGAAAGGCGTGCTGGTTAGGGTGCATTGGCCATGCTAAGTTCTCCCTCAGTGTACCCGAACAAGCGTGGAGCGTGGCAACTGGGGATTTTCACAGTAATTATATTATGGTGTTAACGTGAGTTTACTTGTGACACTAATACATAAACTTTAAAATTTAAAATATTTAATTTCACACCTATACCAAATTCAGTGTTAGTGTTGACACTCATGTCAGACAATGAATTGGAGGTGACTCAGGACTTACAACCACCAGGCCAATGCAGGCGAACAATATATTTTACAGCAGCAAAGATTAAATCAAACAAAGTATATTTACAAGGTCTATTTTAAAAAAATGTTCAGCAACAACAGCAAACAGAGATTATTCATAAAATCAATCCCAGTCACTTTAAGCAACCGGATGTAATTGATGGGAGAATTATTCAACCTTCTCCATTCAAGCCAGGGAAGTGTGTGAAAAATAAAGCTGATAAATTGATTGTGGAACTGATTCACTTCAGATCAGCCATGATCTTATTGAATGGTGGTGGGGGGTGGGGTGGGGGCAGGTTCGAAGGGCTGGATGGCCTACTCCTGCTCCTACTTCTTATGTTTTAAATAACACGTTTTCCAGTTACTTATTTGCTGAATAAAGCATCCCGATTCCTGACAGGTTCTTCTTCCTCCCGAAAGAATAACGGGACTATAACACTCAGAGGAAGTGGTGCTCATGCTGCAAAATGAGCTCTGTATTACCTGATATTTTTGTAAACTAGCATTTAGTCTGGTATTTTTAAATTGATTGCAGGCTGCATCTTAATTATTTATGGAAGCCATAATCACAGCGGAAATCTTTTGATGGTTATTCAATGTTCGAAGAATGCTGCAGATGCAAATGATATAATTCTCCTTTCCTGTTGATAGAATTGAAAATTCCAATTCATATCAGTGCGAATCCCTTTTAAAGTCTGCAATTGCAATCAGTAAAGATGAGGACATATCGTATATAGGTACACCTAGTTGCTTCATCTCAATGTACCAGACACTCAGATTGATCTCTTTGTACCACACAGTAATTTGGAGGAAAAACAAACATGACTTTTATTTAGTAGCAGGCATATGATACTTTCAAAGTGCTTTCATGTCTTGCAATATTTCTTCTGTGGCTACTTCAAATCCTGTAGTTGGAGATCAAAAACCAGTCTTTCAATACAGAATGAAAAATGTAATTTAAATTTTAATTTGTTTCCTCTGGATGAGTCGCTGATAAATTTGGATGATTGATTTTGGATAGCCAATTTAAAACTTGCAGAATTGATAGCAGGGAAATATTTTGACAGAGACAGCATTAGGACGTAATGCTGTAACTCAGCAAAGCACTTGTTTATACAAAACTATGACTTGTTATAGCCCACCAGCACTTCGATATCAGCAAGCCTTGAAGTACAAAACAGAACCAAATTACAACAGGGGAAATGGATCATCCAGTGAGTTACATTTAAAAAATAAATGACAAGGTATATTTTCTTGAAGAAAGAAAATTTCTTTGGTATTTATTCTTTATAATAACTTCAATTCAAAAGGATTTACAGATTCATAAAATAAAGTTGCTTTTAATAATTACACTCTTTGGAAAAGCAACGCTAACATTTGTATGTGTATTTTAATGATGGCAAAACACTGAGACATATTTCACCAAAAACTATGATATTCAGTTATATGCTGAAATGTAGATAAGGCCTGGAAAAATATTGTGGAATATCGTAAGTAAAATTATAAACTTTATAACCTTTAAAAATATTTGGACGAGCATTATAGCAATGTACTGTAACATTATAGCAATGTACTGTAACATTATAGCAATGTACTGTAACATTATAGCAATGTACTGTAACATTATAGCAATGTACTGTAGAGACTGTATAAGGTTCTGGTCAGACCCCATTTGGAGTATTGTGAGCAGTTTTGGGCCACATACCTAAGGAACAATGTGCTGGCCTTGGAAAGAGTCCAGAGGACATTCACAAGAATGATCCCGGGAATGCAGGATTTGTCATATGACGAGCAGTTAAGGAGTCTCAGGCTACACTTGACGGAGTTTAGAAGGATGAGGGAGGATCTAAATGAAACTTACAGAATATTGAGACGCCTAGATAGAATGGACAAGGAGAGGATGTTTCCACAAGTGTGAGAGACGAGAACTTGAGGGCACAACCTCAGAGTGAAGGAACACTCTTATAAGACTGAAATGAGGTGGAATTTCTTCAGCCAGAGGGTGGTGAATCTGTGGAATTCATTGCCACAGAGGGCTGTGGAGGCCAGGTCATTGAGTGTCTTTAAGATAGACAGGTTCTCGATCAATAAGGGAATCAAGGGTTACAGGGAGATGGCAGGAGAATGGGGATGGGAATCATATCAACCATGATTGAATGGTGGAACAGACTTGATGGGCTGAATGGCCTAATTCTGCTCCTATATCTTATGGTCTTATAACACTTAAGGATATGGGACAAATGCAGGAAAATGGGATTAGTGCACCTCCAGTAGTGGTTATTTTTGGTGGAGACTTGATGAGCTGAAAGACCTTTGCTTCACTGTAAGACTCTATGACTAATAGCTCTGAGTTTTGTGATTTCACAGCAGTATCCCCCTTCCTGCTGTTTAATTTATTTGAAGTGACTGCTATTCCTTATGTGATATTAAGCTTTCCCGTCTAAAATTCTAAGTAAAAATTCTGAATACCTGATAAAATAATGGCACACCATTGACTTTATACAGCCATTTCTCTTAAATCCTACTCCACCGGTATGGCAACTGTGGGGATGTGGGTTATACTGTCAGATTTCGGACCTCAAAAATCTGCTCTTTCAACCCACAGGACTTAGAAGCAGGAGTAGATTATTCAGCCCTCCAATCCTGTTCCACCATTCATTTTGATCATGACCGATCATTAAATTCAGTATCCTCATCCTGCCTTGCCTCCAAATCCCTTTAGCCCCAAGAGCTATGTCTAACTTCTTCTTGAAATCACACAACATTTTGGCTTCGACTACATTCTGTGGTAGTGAGTTCCACACATGTGTCTCTTCACCTCAATCCTAAAAGCTTTACCCCCTTATCCTTAAACTGTGATGCAAAGGTGTGCAGTTTAGGTGGATTGGCCATGCTAAATTGCCCCTCAGTAATCAGGGTGATTAGCAGGGTAAGTGTGTGGGGTTATGAGGATAGGGTCTGGGTGGGATTGTTGTTGCTGTGGGTCCAATGGGTCAAATGACCTCCTTCTGCACCGTGGAGATCCTATGAATCTATAACACCCCTTGTTCTGGATTCCCCCACCATCAGAAACATTCTTTCTGAATGGGGCGGCACGGTAGCACAGTGGTTAGCACTGCTGCTTCACAGCTCCAGGGTCCTGGGTTCGATTCCCGGCTCGGGTCACTGTCTGTGTGGAGTTTGCACATTCTCCTTGTGTCTGCGTGGGTTTTCTCCGGGTGCTCCGGTTTCCTCCCACAGTCCAAAGATGTGCGGGTTAGGTTCATTGGCTATGCTAAAATTGCCCCTTAGTGTCCTGGGATGTGTAGGTTAGAGGGATTAGCAGGTAAATGTGTAGGGATATGGGGATAGGGTCTGGGTGGGATTGTGTTCGGTGCAGACTTGATGGGCCGAAGGGCCTGTTTCTGCACTGTAGGGTTCTATGTTCTATGTTCTATGAATCTACCCTGCCTAATCCTGTTAGAATTTTACAAATTTCTAAGAGGTCCCCTCTCAGTCTTCTAAACCCCAATGAATGTAACCTTAACCGACTCAATCTCTCCTCGTATGACAGATCTGCCGTGCTAAGAGTCAGCCTGTTAAACCTTTCCCTCCGAGCAAGGGGCGATGGGGGGTCAAGAATGAGGGTGAGTACCAGATATGCAAATACATTTTAAACTTCTATGGCTCCACCCCCAACATTAGTGGGTGGCACAGTGGTTAGCGCTGCTGCCTCACAGTGCCAGGAACCCAGGTTCTGTCCCGGCCTCAGGTGACTGTCTGTATGGAGTTTGCACATTCTCCCCCCGTGTCTGTGTGGGTTTCCTCCGGGTGCTGCAGTTTTCTCCCACCGTCCAAAGATGTGCGGGTTAGGTGGATTGGCCAGGCTAAATTCCCCCTTAGTGTCAGGGGGATTAGCTAGAGTAAAATGCATGGGGATAGAGCCTGGGTGGGATTGTAGTTGGTGCAGACTTGGTGAGCTACATGGCCTTCTTCTGCGCTGTAGGGATTCTATGAAAAGCTGACCCACAAAAAGATTAGACACACAATGCCGAGAGCTTGTGTAGGTGGAGAAGGAAAGGACAGTTGTGTGTATCCTAGGATGCATTTCGCACCAAGCAGTTGTGAGATTTGCTGGATGGATTCCGTTTTCATCTGGTCCTTCTCGTCTCCCAAAGGGTGACCACCTGACCTGTATTTTACAGGATTGTCCCATATTTTTAACATTTGCTCTGCAAACCTTACGAAGTCTTCCTGCAGCATCATTTGTCCCATATTCTGTAACCTCGTCCGACTGGAACTCTGAAATTCAGAAACGTCAATTGTCCGCAACTTCCAACAATCACTCTATAATTCTCAAGCTCACCACCTGTGGCGGCAAAACAGCCCTGGACCCTCAGATCGTGAATTTATCAGAGTTGTGCAGAGTCAAAGGCTGGAACTCTATCACCTCGCCCACCATGGAATCGGCATGGGCGAGTTCAACAGAACTCAACAACAGAAGTTGTTGTTCAACAGAACAACAGAAATCTCCGTTGACCTTGGGTGGGAATTTTTAGTCCCGTCCAAAGTCTTTTCCAAAATGGCACTGGGATCTAGATTTGGAAGTCCCACCCCCATTTCTGAAAAATCCTATTTTCACCAATGGAGTAATGGGAGTGGGTCTTAAATCACACCTGGTGGGAACCTGGACTCAGCAAAACCATTTGAACTCATTGTTCACTTCAAACAGACCCCACTTTCACTTAAACAGGGGCCTTTTCCAGTAGCGAATGCATTACAAATTTTTTTGAGTAGACATAGATGCCCATATAGGGTGGATAAGGTCTCTGGAGCTGTTATATTGTTTAAATCTCTTGCACATTAAATTTTAAGAAAGCCTGCCTGCCTCTGCTAGTTGGGGGGAAAAAAAATCTGTGCTTGCAGTTTCAGTGGTTGACACAATTCTAAGGACTGCATAGTATTATTACTGTGTTACTGCTTCCACAGTATGACACCATTACAATGGAGGCTGTAAGTTCAGTCTGATTGGCAACTCCAGAGGTTATTAAAGTATCTTTGACATGGGGCTATGAAAATAAATGTTTGTTTTTATAAAGGATTAAGAACTTGAGGGAATATAAATGTTTGAATGGACTTGTACGAATGAGTCTTTTTATGCAGTAGTCTGTAACTGATACTTTGAATTTTATTTTATTTCACGTCAACATGAATAATGGATAATGGATGCTGGGTGAAGATGGAAAGGAAATATGTGATAAAAGGCAATGGATAGGCACTAAGTTGGCAGAGTGACTTTATGGCCATGGGAGTGACTGGGGGTTCATGAATTGGCATGAACTTTACTATGTTGGCAACAGAACAATAAGGAACAGACTTAGAGGGAAGGCATGTTCCTGTGCTGTAATTTTCTTTGTTCTTTGATTAAAAGATGAGGCTTATGAACAGTGGGAGAGTTCAATGAACCAACAAAGGACAACCAAATAATTGATATACAGCAAAACATAGTTCATGCTCGCTCCATCAGAAAACATAAAAAAAGGAAGAGCTTCTACAAGGAATGAAACATTTAAAGTAAACTTTGATACATTAGAGGTGAGACAAGAAAATTATTATGGAGTAGAAGAAAATGGCAGAGACCTTAAACAAATATTTTGTATCTATCTTCACAATAGAGTTATAGAACCCTACAGTGCAGAAGGAGGCCATTCATCCCACTGAGTCTGCACCGACTGTCCAAAAGAGCATCTTACCCAGGTCCATCACCACCACCACCATCTCCCCCCTCCTCCCCGCCCTATCCACGTAACCCCATGCATTTACCATGGCTAATCCACCTAAGCTACACACCTTTGGACACTAAGGAGTAATTTAGCATGGCCAATCCAACTAACCTGCACATCTTTGGACTGTGGGAGGAAATTAGAGCACTTGAAGCAAACACAGACACGGGGAGAACGTGTAAACTCCGCACAGATAGTGACCCAAACCAGAGTCGAACTTGAGGCCTGGGCACTGTGAGGCAGCTGTAATAACCGAGAAACCAATGACAGTATACATCAGTAGAGGAAGATTACTAGACAAGCTAATGGAACTAAAAGCAGACAAATCCTCTGGACCTGATGGTTCAAAGAAAAAGGAAAATGCTGGAAAATCTCAGCAGGTCGATAGCATCTGTGGGGAGAGAATAAAGCCAACGCTTTGAGTTTAGATGACCCTTTGTCATCTAAACCATCAGCTCCCGAAGGGTCATCTAGACTTGAAACATTAGTTCTATTCTCTCCCCACAGATGTTGTCAGACCTGCTGAGATTTTCCAGCATTTTCTGTTTTTGTTTGAGGTCAGTGGCCTGGTGTTTCCAGGTTGAGGACTCAGCATTTTCCATTCCCCTGTTTTCACTGCCCAGCCCTGAGCTTTCTTTTCAGATGGTAATCCAATTCTACTTTGAAAGCCACCACTCACTGCATGAACATAATTGTCTCATGTTGCCACTGCTTCTTTTGCCAACTCCCATAAACGGATGCCCTCTGGTTCTCTGTCCTTCACAGTAAGAAGTCTCTCAACGCCAGGTTAGAGTCCAACCAGTTTATTTGATAGTAAACCCACAAGCTTTGAGAAACACTGTTCCTTTGTCAGGTGTGTGGAAGGTTCTGATCAGAGAAGGGCATATAAAGTCACACACAGGTTACAGAATACTGATTAGAATGCGAGTCTTTACAGCTAACCTGCTATTCAAGTCTTAAAGATGCTGACAATGTGAGTGGAGATAGCATTAAGCATAGATTAAAGGGATATGTATTGTCTCCAGACAGGACAGTAAGTGAGATTTTACAAGCCCAGGCAAGTCACGGGGGTTACAAATAGTGCGACATGAACCCAAGATCCCTGTTGAGACCGTCCTCATGTGTGCGGAACTTGGCTATCAGTCTCTGCTCAGCGACTCTGTCCTTCTGTTTGTTAGGGAGCGGTAACATGGTTTTATGAAAGGGAAACCAAGTCTGATCCACTTATTGGTGTGTTTTCAGGGTGTAACTATCATGGTAGGTAAAAGGGATCCAGTAAATGTAGCATATTAGGTTCTTTCCCCATAATCCCATGTATTTCCCCTTGACACTAAGGGACAATTTAGCATGGTCAATCCATCTAACCTGCATACCTTTGTACAGCGGGTGGAGACCAGACCACCAGAGGAAACTGAAGCAGACACAGGAGAGAAATTGCAAACTCCACAAAGTCACCTGAGGCTGGAATTGAACCCAGATCCCTGGCGCTGTGAGGCAGCAACGCTAACCACTGTACCACCAGGATTAGAACTCATGGATAGAGAATTTGTTAAAACAATATAGGGATAAACAGAAAAATGTTCAAGTTGGCGGCAATAACTAATGGCATGTTGCAAGGCTTCAGAGCTTGAGTCTTGTCTATTTACAATCAATATTAATGACTTAGATGAGTAATGTACTTAAAGTTTGCTGACAATGCAAAACTAGATGGGGCAATGAACTTTGAGGACACACGCACACTGCAAAGAGATATGGACAGTTACATGAGTGGGAACACCATAGTAGATGGAATATATTACAGAAAACTATGAGATTATTCACTGATGTTAAGGGTACAAAAGCAGAATATTTTTTAAATTGTGAGAAACTTTTACGTGTTGATGTTCAGTGAAATTTAAGCATCCTGTACAAGAAACATGAAATGAGCATATAGGTACTGCAAATGATTAAAGACAAATGGCACATTGGCCTTTATTGCAGAGGAATTGGAGCACAAGAATAAGAAATCTTGCTCCGATTGTACAGGACTTTAGCGAGACCACACATGGAATATTGTGTGCAGGTTTGGTCTAAGAAACTAAGGAAAGATATGCTTGGAGTCAGTTCATCACAGGTTCACTAGACTGGTTCCTGGAATAAAAGGGATTTCCTATATTCAGAGGTTGAGTAGATTGAGCTTTTAAGCTCTGGAGTTTAGATGAATCGGAGGGGATCTCTTTGAAACATGCAAGATTCTGAAGGGGCTGGACAAGATAGATGCTGAGTTGTTGTTTCCAGTGGCCGAACGGGGAGACATTGGGTTGGATTTTTGCTATCAAGGTGGGAAGTTCTATTGGGAAATTTCTCAACTTGGCAGACCTGTCCCCATTGAATGGCCCACCTCCTGCCATATTTTCATTCCACTTCAGAAGGATAAAGGCAGAGTGGGGTCAGGCTCTGCCCTAGAGAGGTTGTTCAGAGGTGGGCAAGTGCCCAGGAAGGTTGGTTAAGAAGGCCTGCTTCAGTTATCTAGGACTTTGGCAACTCAGTTGTATAAAAGACTGTTAAACCGTCTAGCCTTCATACCTCAATACCATGTCCCCTTGTACCTCACCCCCCCCCCCATGCCCTCTCAAGCCTCAGGCCACCTCCATCACTACTCACCAAGTTCCCATTATGGTCAGATAGCAACAGCTATGAAGTGAGATGAAATGAAATAAGCTTTGAACAGCCTAAAAGAACTCCCACAACAAACGTGGTACTGAAAAGAACTTTCATTCATGAAGCTTAGGCAAGCTCAAGGGCTTCCAGAGAGGGGAGGGTAGAGAAGGCCTGGTTGGTGGACGGGAAGGGGGATATGCATGGAGGGAGGATTTGTGTCTCTGGAAACAGACAGGTTAACATAACATAGAACCCTACAGTGCAGAAACAGGCCCTTCGGCCCATCGAGTCTGCACCGAACACAATCCCACCCAGACCCTATCCCCATATCCCTACACATTTACCTGCTAATCCCTCTAACCTACACATCCCAGGACACTAAGGGGCAATTTTAGCATAGCCAATGAACCTAACCCGCACATCTTTGGATTGTGGGAGGAAACCGGAGCACCCGGAGAAAACCCACGCAGACACGAGGAGAATGTGCAAACTCCACACAGGCAGTGACCCGAGCCGGGAATCGAACCCAGGACCCTGGAGCTGTGAAGCAGCAGTGCTAACCACTGTGCTACCGTGCCGCCCACGGTAGGAGGTAGGAGGTGGAGGGGAAGATCCAGTGGCTACTGGACCTTAAGGGGAGGTGTCCCACTTCAGAAGGATAAAGGCACCCCCCCCTCCCCCCAATCTTCCTTCTCACGATGTATGTTGACTTTTGGCAACCCCCCTGCCCAAGTTCAATCTCCCCGCCAACCTTAAAATTGAGGTTAATGCATGAAATGGTTTCAGGGGCCACAGTTGGGGCAAGGGAGGACTTCTCGTCTGAGGTCTTGGCTGCTTCAGCATAAGGGGCAGGCGGGAATCCTTTGGGAATCCCTTCCTTCAATTTCATGCTCCTTCCCTCTGGTCTTCCCGCTGGGCAGGGTGGGGTGTCCAAGTTTGGCCATTATTGTCCCTCCACTGCAGGTTAAGGGCCTCGGAACAGTAAACAAAGTTTAAACTCAGTTCAAATGGCTCATTGGGTTTAGGTTCCCCTCCAGTGTGATTCACCCCCTGCTCTCTTCTCCCCATCAGCAAATTATTTTTTACCCCCAAAAATTGGGATCTGCTGCAAATTCAGCCCCCATTTGCCATTTTTCAATTCATTCATATAAAGGTCTCCAGAGTCAGCCCAGCTCAGTAAAAACCTGGCCCATAGTCAGGATATGGGTTGGAGATTGTTGGAGATCATAGAAACCCTAGGGTGCAGAAGGAGGCCATTTGGCCCATCAACTGTCTGACAAAGTATCTTACCAAACCATCTCCCCCAGTCTGTCATTGTGACCCATACATTTAGCAAGGCTAATCTATCTAACATACATATCTTTGGAGGAAATCTAGATAGACACAGGAGAAATGTGCAAACTCCGCACAGACAGCCACCCAATGCAGGAATTGAACCCTGGACCCTGGTGCTATGAGGCAATAGTGCTAACTACCGTGCGGATGTCATTGCCTCGCACTTGTCAGCCCAAGCCTGGATATTGTCCAGACCTTGCTTCATTTGGACAAGAGCTGCTTCAGTATCTGAGGAGTAGTTAATGGAACTGAAAATTGTGAGTGGAGTTATGAAGACATTTATTTGAGGTTTTAAGGCTGTTGTTATTATAAATGTTTTTGGCTGTTAAAAGTTGCTAGTTTTTGTAGCTTTGCAGTCCAGGTTCGGTGTAATTTTCAAGTTCCACTCCAGGACTTGATGGTAAAGGAAAATGTGTTAATAATGTTGCAAAACAAGTTGATTATCAAATCCTTCCAACACACCCCAATGGAAGAATGGGAAAGGTTCCTGGTCAACCAAGTAATGGAAAGAAAACTGGAGCCTCCAACATCACTATGCATCGCTACAGACTATAACATGCGTGTACATGTTACCACAATAACTTGGACTCTGGGTGGAATTTTCCTGAGCTGCCATGGGACATGGACAAGACCTCGGGCGGGAATTTCCGGCCTTTGGGCAAACACAGCCAGAATATGCTGACCTCTGAGTCAATTCTAACACAGCACGGCCACCCTATACTAGAAATAAACCCGGTGAACATTCAATTCTATCCGACAATTTGTTCGAGCAGATTTGTATATTTGTTCAATTACCTCAAAATACAAGTGAGTTAATGGCTTCATGAAAGTGATTGTAGGCTAATAATCTAATTGAGAGAATCTAATTGCATCACACCACACAACACCAAACATCAAGCTATTTAAAAATGTCACTTGAATTGGAAATATCGGATACATGGAAATATAGAAACCAGAAGCAGGGGTAAGCCATTCTGCCCTTCAAACTCTGCAATTCATTTTGATCATGGCTGACGATCAAATTCAATATCCTGACCCCTCTGCCCCCTCCCATATCCCTTGATTCCGTTAGCCCCAAGAGCTATGTCTAATACGACCTGGTACTTTTGTTGCAAACTTTCTAAGCTGCTTTTAGCTTTGCATTTCATTTTGTGATATCAGAACTTACCAGTGTAGATACATTCCAAGGCAATGATGTATAATGGCGTTTATGCCAAAGGATTAAACAGCGCTACATAATTTCTTCATTTTTGTTGGGAAATAAATTGCAATTTTGAGTCTGGAACTGTCACGCTCAGCACTTTAAAAAAAGTAATTCGAAGGATTGAACATTGGGTGCCTGGGTTGTTGCTTGATTGTCCATCAAGTTTTATTCCTTATTGTTATTAAGGGCAAATTGTTGAAAATGCATAGTAAGTTGATAAACAACTGTACAGGCACAGTGGTTAAGATTGCTGCCTCAGTGCCAGGGACCCAGGTTCGATTTCCAGCTTGTGTCAATTTCTATGCAGAGTACACATGTTCTCCCCGTGTCTGCATGGATTTCCATCTAGATGCTCGGATTTCCTCTCACAGTCCGAAAGGCATGCAGGTTAGTCGCATTGGGCATGGTAAGTTCTCCCTCAGTGTACCCGAACAGGTGCCGGAGTGTGGCCACTAGGGGATTTTCACAGTAACTTAATTGCAGTGTTAACGTAAGCCTACTTGTGACACTAATAAATAAACTTTAAACTTTAAAACAAGAAAAGCTCACTGGCCCTTCATTAAAACCTGACCTGAACAAAGCATTCTGATGGAAGTTATAACAGTCAGAATGGTTTAGCCCAGGTATGTGCCCAGCAAGTTAATGATACGTAAGTTCTAGATTTCTTTTATCTGATTGTCATTTTAATTATTGAGGTATGTTGTGTGTGCTAATGTAATGGGGAAGAACCATAGAGTACAGTTTCTAAGTCTGTATATTTCTTATCAATTAACTCACATTGTTGTGAAGGGTGCAGTTCCACACGTAGCTTTGTTTAATCAAATTATGTTTTGCTTTGTATCCTTCAACCGAACATTCCTGTATTAATTCCTGATGATCTGACCCTTTTTCCTTTGTGTAATTCCTTTACAATTGGGAGGGAAATCTGCCTTCCTTACCTGCCCTGGCGTTCACATGACTCCAGAGCCACAGTAATGTGGTTGACTCTCAACTGCCCTCTGAAGTGGCCAAGTGAGACACTCAGTTCGAGGGCAACTAGGGATGGGCAACAAATGGAAGATAATTAAGAAAAAATAAAAACCTTTTATTGAGTTATAAGGAGAGGATGGATAGACCGGGACATTTTTTCCTGGACTGTAGGAGGCTTAAACATGATCTCATAGAGAGCTACAAAATAATGAGGGCATAGATAAGGTATATAAGTCAACATCTTTTCCCAAAAGATGGAGAGTCTAAAACTAGAGGGCATAGGTTTAAGGTGAGAGGGGGGAGATACAAAAGGGTCCAGATGGGCAACTGTTTCACTCAGGGGGTGGTGAGTGTCTGGAACAAGCTTCCAGAGACAGTAGTAGAGGTGGGTACAGTTTTGTCTTTTAAAAACATTTAGATAGTTACATGGGTAAATGGGTATAGAGGGATATGGGCCAAATGCAGGCAATTGGGACTAGCTTAATGGTAAAAACAGGATGGCATGGACAAGTTGGGCCAAAGGGCCTTGTTGCTATGCTGTAATCCTCTATGACTCTATGATTCTACGTTTTGTCTGTACTACCAAATCTTTAGGTTATATCTGCGATATATTGCCTGGATATCACATTGAAATTTACATTTCCAGAATTTGTGATTTTCATTTATATATGTCACGGGGGAATGGAGTACTTTGGATTTTCCATTACTGATTTTATTAGGTACTTCTCATTGTGTTTGTACATTGGTTACTTTGCTTTTTCCACAATTCCTTTTATTACCTCAATTATCCATGAACATTAGCTGAATGCTGTTAAAAGTAACCTTTATTTACTCTGAATGATTTTATTTGAGTTTGTCATATTACAATCATCAAATAGACATATTTATAGGAAATAGGTATATTGTCAGGCGACCAAAACATAAAATGATCTGACTTATAAATGTCTGGTATGACTCCCGCACAGATACAAACTATAAAACAGAAGAAAATTTATATAAACAATGAATTTTACAGTGCGCAATTAAAATAATTCTTATTCAAATTCAGTCTTCTATCAGCTTAGAGGATGGATTCTAGTGAGAATTAAACTATTTAGAGCTTCCCTCTTATCCAAATGATTGTGTAATCATTTTGCATTCCTCCTCTTACCTTTCCCACTGTTCTTCAGTTCTACCGGCTCACTCTCATTTGTAGATAAAGATGAAATAAAAGGTTTAACGGTGACAGCCACTTCACACTTACAAGCTAAACAAATAAATGTCAAATATCTTTTGCTTTGCAGATTAATATACGACTGATCTTGTGTGAGCTGCACAACGTATTATTTCAAATGCAGAACATATTGCTTGCCATTCTAAATAATCAAGATTCATCAAGGGTTACTAATGTCACAAGTAAGTTTACATTAACATTGCAATGAAAATCCACTAGTCGCCACACTCCGGCACCTGTTCGGGTTCACGGAGGGAGAATGTAGCGTGGCCAATTTAGCACATCTTTCCGACTGAGGGAGGAATCCAGAGCACCTGGAGGAAACCCATGCAGACATGGGGAGAACGTGCAGACTCCTCACAGACAGTGACCCAAGCCGGGAATCGAGCCTGGTGCAGCGAGGCAGCAGCGCTAACCCACTGTGCCACCATGCCAATCCATAGATATCCTGCAAAGCCGTAAGTTGAATTTATTAATGTAACTGAAACTATTGGAGATGAGTGGACATCCTTGGAACTGCGAAGATGTTATGTGAGCAATGCCAGGGACGGATGGTTTGATTGGTTTGGACTTTTACCACTGCATGCGCCCGCTGTTGGTGCATTCCTCCTCTCTTCAACAGGATAAATTTTACACAGTCCGCAAAGTTAAACAGGAATTAGTTCACTAAACCGTAGGTGTTTTATGTGATCATTTTATTTGAAACTAAAAATTAAGCTTTTGCATAATGAATAAAAATCCAGGTTCTTCCCAACATTGCTCACAGTCTCGGAGGATAACCCATGTACCCATGTGTTTTTTTTTAGAGAAAGGTGGTTGCAGCTGTCACCATAGAGAATGTGGCTAAAGCTATAAATCTCTGCTCAGCTTGCTGGCATAACTTTTTCCTTTCTCCCTCTCTTCCACAATGTATATTTACATCAATAATATTTTCTTTGGAACTGGCATTGACTGCAAAAAAAGTTCTATTTGGCTGTGGTTCACTGAATTCCTAGAAAGGACTGTGCACTCGAAAAGATTGACATTTTCTCCGGAAAAGCTTTGATTTCTAATGGGGTCAGTGATAACGTAATGATCACCAGTCACCAAGCCACATTTCGGTAACCTATTTCCAGAGCTTTAATCTCCTCTCCATATAAGCACATCTGCAGACACACAGAACCCTTTCCAATAACATCGGAGGAGAGGGCTACATTTTTACTCATAGGTAGTGCATTTACTCTCCCAGTTAACTGTAATTCATGACGTTAAGTGGGGATATGGACTGGCCAAGGTAAAGCTAGAAATTTAGGATAACGGAATAACCTATTTGCGTAGTGAATCTCACAAATGACTCATTTTTTATTCGTTAACTAAAACACGGGAGCTGATTTAGATAAAAGTATTCAGAAAGGAAGTTCTCATAAAGAGTGGTTAGCACTGTTGCCTCACAGCGCCAGGGACCCGATGAATGGGATGGATAGGATAGAGGTGGAGAGACTCTTCCCGCTCAAAAAAGACAGTAGGACTGGGGGGCACAGCCTCAAGATAAAGGGGAGGCGGTTTAGAACAGAGTTGAGGAGGAACTTCTTCACTCAAAGGGTGGTGAATCTCTGGAATTCTCTGCCCGTTGAAGTGGTGGAGGCTGCCTCGCTAAATATTTTTAAGAAACGGGTTGATGGGTTTTTGATAAGAGAAGGGATTAAGGGTTATGGGGAGAGGGCAGGAAGGTGGAGCTGAGCCACGACAGATCAGCCATGATCTTATTGAATGGCGGGGCAGGCTCGAAGGGCCAGATGGCCTACTCCTGCTCCTATTTCTTATGTTCTTATGTTCTTATGAACCCGGCTTCAATTCTGGCCTCGGGTCACTGTCTGTGTGGAGTTTGCACGTTCCCCTCCCGTGTCCCGTGTTTCCATCAGGTGCTTCAGTTTCCTCCCATAGTCCAAAGGTGTGCAATTATCTTGGTGGCCATGCGTAGAGTCAGGGGGATTAGCAGGGCAAATATGTGGGGTTAGGGCTTTGATGGGATTATTGTCAATGCAGGCTCGATGGGCCAAATGGCCACATTCTGCACTGTAGGGATTCAATGATTCTACGATATTACAATGCCAGACTGTCTTTCCCTTCCAGACGCTGACCAGATTGCTGTCTACTTCTCCCTAGAAATCATGGGTTATTGTATCTATTAATAAGAATAATTTAAAACTAAACCTCCTGCTGTTTTATAATCTTTTACTGCAAAGCTGTGATTTTTTGTCTTACATTTATATGGCTAGAAAGGAGTTTTCCAATTGTGTTTAGAAATGAAAAGAATTTTGATGGTTTTTTATATGTGAGAAAGAATATAATGATATTGTACATTTATCTTTGAAAGTTTGGTGTGAGCATTATGGCAGTACTGTCTATTTAGACTTATGTTTGTCACTAGGAATAATGGACAGAGAAATGCTTGCAATGTTTACAAAGTTTTCCTCTCAGCTTATTGAAAATTAGATTTTGCTTCTCTCATACTGTTGAGTTTTCCTTTGATAACACCATGAGTTAACTTGGCCCATTTTGTGTTGTACTGTTCTCAAGTTGGGCTACATTTGCCCAATGTGTTAGTGAACAACTCACACTGTTCTAATTCTGTGCTTTGATTGATCCAGTTGATGCCCAATTTTCCACCCTACCTCCCATGTTTAGGTGATGTGTCAGAGTGAAATGGGCAATAGTATCAGGTGATAACCTCGATTAGGAGTGAGGCCCTTGAACCCCATGATCACAGCTGATCTGATTGTGGCATTAATTTCATTTCCCCTCCTGGATCAATGTGTACATAGATCCCTGAAAGTTGGGAGTCAAATAGATAAGGTTGTTAAGATGGCATACGGTGTCTTGGCGTTTATTGGTAGGGGATTGAATTTAGGAGTCGCAGTGTCATGATGCAACTGTACACAACTCTGGTGCGGCCGCACTTGGAGTATTGTGTGCAGTTCTGGTCCCCACATTACAGGAAGGATGTGGAGGCTTTGGAGAAGGTGCAGAGGAGGTTTACCAGGATGTTGCCTGGTATGGAGGGGAGGTCCTATGAGAAGAGGCTGAGGGATTTGGGGTTGTTTTCGCTGGAAAGAAGGAGGCTGCGAGGGGATCTTATTGAAGCATATAAGATGATTAGAGGTTTAGATAGGGTGGATAGTAATAGCCTTTTTCCTCTGATGGAGAAATCTAGCACGAGGGGGCATGGCTTTAAATTAAGGGGTGATAGTTATAGGACGGATGTCAGGGGTAGGTTCTTTACCCAGAGGGTGGTGAGGGACTGGAATGCCCTGCCTGCTGCAGTTGTAAATGCGCCTAGTTTGGGGGCATTTAAGAGATCCGTGGATAGGTTTATGGACAAAAAGGGATTGGTTTAGGTTAGTGGGTCATTGTTTTTGTAACTGGTCGGCGCAACATCGTGGGCCGAAGGGCCTGTTCTGTGCTGTAATGTTCTATGTTCTTAAATAGAGGAGAGAGAGCTACCTTGGAGAGGATGGAGCGAGACTATTCAGTTTGTAGGCCATAAGAGAGCATGTGTGCTAAAGCCTCAGCCCACCATTGCTGGAAAAAGTTCACCTATTGTCATTTTAAATTGCTTTTTGTGTGGTGGGACAAACCTGTACTAGTAAGAAGAATATCCAGAAAAGGGTGAGAGTGGAGATGGCTCCATTCAGGCCAGCAGTTGAAAGACTTTGGGACTGATATATACACTGCAGCTGCTGACTGGTACTTTGAGCACATTGTGGATTAAGGATGATGGTGATGGAAGATTGGCCTTGGTAAGATTATTACATTGGCGACGAGGACTAAAGCAAATTTTTTTCTTCTGGACCATCTTTACTGTCAAAACAATTAAACCTCCGGTAAGAAAAAAGCCTCTTTTTGGTAAACCTGAAGCCTACGATGAAATCATTGAAAACTGGGCCCAATAGGCACAACACATGCATTACTTTTATCGGGCCAACAATATTGAGGGGAATGAGAAGCAGAAAGTTGTCCTTTTGACAGCATGTGGGGTCCCAACCCCAGCCATATCACTTTAACACGGCAGGGCAAACCCCTGGGGAATCAGTCACCAGATTTCTGACCAGGTTATGAAAATTGGAAGAGTGCTCTGAATTCAGGCCACCCTCGAATGACATGTTGCGAGACAGTCTGGTCTGCGGAATTAACAATGTTGACAGTTCAAACAAAATAATTGGCAGAACCTAATTTTGATCTTAAGAAGGCCATGAAGGTAACTCTATCATTGGAGAACGCAGAGAAAGGAGGTCCGGAACTTCAGGGGTTGTTAGACAGCAGGGTCATCCAAATGCAGGGAGGGGCTCATGCACACCCATCCCGCAACTGAGAGCAATGCTATCAGTAAAATATCATAGAATCCCTTACAGCGGTTGTACCACCAGGTAGTCAAGGAAGGGCAGGGATAGCCTTCAACCTCCTAGGGAGCATATTGCAGAAGGATGTACAATGCCAGATGGTGGACTATTGCAAATGTTGCAGAAGACCACAACCGAGGCAAAGATATAGGAACAGTCAAAACGTGTGTTATTTTGACAAAAGACCACAGCCAGTACTGAACCGTTTCTTGCAGGTACAGCCAAACCAGGAACAGGGACAATGCAATTAAATCACAAATCAAGTGTAAAAATGTAAACAATACTGGAAAATCTTAGCAGGTCTGGCTGCATCTTTAGGGAGAGAAAACAGAGATAATGTTTTGAGTCCATATGTGATGCTACTGTATCTTTAAGAAATTTTTTTTTCATGTTTCTTGTAAGGGGTGCCAATTTGTCTGGGTACCAAACTGCTCACCTTCTGAGAATTCAGACTAATGATGGATTTTAATAAAGGATGTGTTTGTTTTAATCTGAGTTGATGTATTTATTTGCTTTTTTTCCCCTGGGGATTCAAGTAAGGTTTTGATGAGGTTGATTGACAGAGACAGTCATGTGGTTAAGGGGAGGAGCTAACCTTACAGGGAAAAGCAGGCAGTTGCTGTCAGGTTCTGAAAGAAGCAAGAGGTGTATCTCTCTCTCTCTCTCTGGAAGCTGCTGTTTGGGACTTGCTAGGAGAAATAGATTTCCCTCTATCTCCCTCTCCACAAGATTTCAAACAACAATGAGACAGAGCACAGGAATGAGATAGAGAATCTGGTGAACTGGTGCGACAACCTCTTATGGCCTGGCATCTCTTCCTCAATGTCAACAAAATGAAGGAGATTGTCATCGACTTAAGGAAGTGTAAAGGAGAACATTCCCCTGTCTACATCAACGGGGATGAAGTAGAAAGGGTCGAGAGCTTCAGGTTTTTAGGTCACCAAAAACCTGTCCTGGGCCCCCCATGTTGATAAGAAAACCCACTAACACCTCTGTTTTGTCAGAAGACTAAGGAATTTGGCATGTCAGCTACAACACTCATCAACGTTTACCGATGCACCATAGAAAGCATTCTTTCTGGTTATACCGCAGCTTGGTACGGGCTCCTGCTCTGCCCAAGACCACAAGGAATTACAAAAGGTTGTGAATGTAGCCCAATCCATCACGCCTCGCATCTATTGACTCTGCCTACACTTCCCGCTGTCTCAGCAAAGCAGCCAGCATAATTAAGCATGCACCCAGACATTCTCTCTTTACCTTCTTCCTTTGGGAAGAAGATACAAAAGTCACGTACCAACCGACACAAAAACAACTTCTTCTCTGCTGCTGTCAGACTTTTGAATGGACTTACCTTGCATCAAGTTCATCTTTCTCTACATCCTGGCTATGACTGGAACACTACATTTGCACTGTCCTGTTTCCTTCTCTATGAATGGTATGTTTTGTCTGTAGAACGCGCAAGAAACAATACTTTTCATTATGCATTAATGCATGTATCAATAGTAAATCAAGTCAAAAAGTGTTCTGGAGATTCGAGCACTGACAGCCCAAGTACAAGCACATTAGCCTGTGTCTTGCTAAATTATTTTGAAGAGGAATTTAAGTCTATAAGAAGAATATTACTTGAACTGCAACAAATATAGATAGATTAGTCGTTAAGAATTGTACCTTTCCATGTTTAAACATTTCAATTTGGTAAAAGTTAAGCTAATTTATTTGTTATAGTTAAACTGTAAAATGTAGTTTATTTCGATAAAAGCTTCCAAGTGTGTCAATAGAATCACAGCTGGAGTGAAATACCTATCCTCACACTAATGCCAAAAAAGAAAAAATGTTGCGGTCCGGTCAGGCTTCACAACATACTTTGGAGTTTCTGATCTGTACCCTAACAGATATTTAACATGTAAAAGTGCAGCTGCCTTCAAAAAGAAAGAATTTTTATTGCTGGAATATTCCAAATACATCTTGCAGGCTTTAAATATTTGAGAAGAAAGGCTAAAGCTGCCAGAGTTACTCTGAAACTCAAGGTATCCCTTCAGGAGAGGTTCAATTTCCTTTGGGAGAAGTCAGGTACCCATATTGCATTGTTAAGAGTAAATGTGAATGTGTATAGAAAGTGGACAGGTTCTGTGAGACTATCAATGAGTTAAATCATTTGCCTCCCTAAGTGTTTTGAATCTTTGAACACCAACCTGCAGTCAAAAGAATTCAGAGCTTGATATTTCATTGTTTGTTGACATAAGCATTATTATTATAGGATTAGTGCTGTTTAACTGATTCCACAGCTTACCATTATCACAGTGGGGTCCTGTAACTTCCCTTGGTTCAACTGATAACTCCAAACGGTTATAAAGAAATTAGTTTTCTTTGATGTGGGGCAATGCTTGTAAATGTCTGTTTTTATCAGGGAGTAAGTACTTGAAGGAACAGTTTGTTTTTACGTATGATTAAGTATTTTAAGGAAATATTTGTTTTTATAAGCGAATAAATATTTGAAGAAATTTTAATATTACCACTTTTATAAAGATGTAATGAAATCTACAATAGACACTAAGAACTTTATGTTTTTTTCATCACCCAATGGGTCCTGAGTTCTGCCTGTACTAGACAGGATGAGTTGTCATGGAGGGTGCAATGGTAAAGGGTGGGTGGAGGAATCAGGTAGGTATCATTTAGGTACGCTTTCTGCCAAATAGTGATTTTTAATCCACCCTCTTGAAAACTGAAATGAACTTTGAAAAACAGAGTTTTTCAAAATGCAGTGACTAAAATGATTTGAACTCACAGTCCAGAGTAACTAACCATAATTTACATTATCATATGTTCTACTTTCATTGAAATGGAGGCAACCTGTCTACAAAACCAACCAAAAACAGTGACATCTCGGGAGTGTGAAGGCATTTAAGTCCAGCAAGGGGCATGCGGGCGGCAGGTTGTGGTGGGCTGCTCTTGGATATTGCTTCGGGAGTTGCCTACTGCTTCATGTCGTTGGTGTGCGTAAACTGGACCATCTCGAGGGCATCATGACAGCTCAGAGGCTATCTCTGTTGCTGTGTGGACACATGGATTTGGGCCTGTGTCTGTGGGAGTTTGCGCGTTCTCCCCATGGTTGCGTGGGTTTCCTCCGGGTGCTCCGGTTTCCTCCCACATCCCAAAAATGTGCTTTTAGGCTGATTGATTGGGTAACAAATTGTCCCTATATTGGACCTCCCTGATCCTCACACATTAGGCATAGACTGAAATCATGAATAGGTCACTGACCATGGGACGGCGGCGCGGGCTCGTTGGGCCGAAGGGCCTGTTTCCCGTGCTGTGTTGTTCTTTGTTCTTTGACTCATATCTTACGTCACATTAGGAAGACATCTGTAGCAATCACATAGGGTATTCAACTGTTGATAAAGGGGAGGCGGTTTAGAACAGAGTTGAGGAGGAACTTCTTCACTCAAAGGGTGGTGAATCTCTGGAATTCTCTGCCCGTTGAAGTGGTGGAGGCTACCTCGCTAAATATTTTTAAGAAGCGGGTTGATGGGTTTTTGATAAGAGAAGGGATTAAGGGTTATGGGGAGAGGGCGGGAAGGTGGAACTGAGCCACGACAGATCAGCCATGATCTTATTGAATGGCGGGGCAGGCTCGAAGGGCCAGATGGCCTACTCCTGCTCCTATTTCTTATGTTCTTATGATGGGTCATTAAACTAATTTCTTGGACCCTGGCTGGCTCAGCTTTCAGGCATGAGCTAATCAACTCGCCATCTTTTTAAATGCTCTGGTAGCCTGATGAAGGCAGGTCACATGATAAACCAACCCTTTGCCTGTTTTAAATCTGTGCCTTCTTAGCATAAATGAAAGTCAAACAGCTGAGGGGGAAGCCCCGAGCGGGATTCCTCCTAACTACCTCTTCCCAGCCCATCTAGTAAGCTTCGAATTCTGTTTGCTGACACTGATCATCCTGGCACTCCATGCTGCAGAAGAGATTTCCCAATGGAATCCAAACCAGCATTACAATCTACTGAAGGACAACCAGCTCGGTCATCTACATCTTTGGACCAGAAACATCCTAACCATGGAATTTAGTCTGAAGTCAGCTGAATCAGTAAACTACAGACTGTACACCGTTTGACCAACCTATGTTTCTCGATGCTGTGATCTGCGTATGTGTGTATGAAATGGTCACTGCATCTTTTATTATTTTGCTTAGAGTGGTTTAAGTATAATAATATACTTCGGGTCACTGCCTGTGTGGAGTTTGCACATTCTCCTCGTGTCTGCGTGGGTTTTCTCCGGGTGCTCCGGTTTCCTCCCACAGTCCAAAGATGTGCGGGTTAGGTTCATTGGCTATGCTAAAATTGCCCCTTAGTGTCCTGGGATGTGTAGGTTAGAGGGATTAGCAGGTAAAATGTGTAGGGATATGGGGGTAGGGTCTGGGTGGGATTGTGTTCGGTGCAGACTCGATGGGCCGAAGGGCCTGTTTCTGCACTGTAGGGTTCTAGGGTTCTAATATTAACCTCTTTCTTTGTTAAAGTCAAAAAAAACCTATCCTGCTAGTTCTTTAATCTACAATCTGAACTGAACTTTGAAAAACAGACTTTTTAAAAACATCGTGGGAAAGATGCACCCCATCTATCACGGGAATTGTAGTAGGCAAGAGGTGGACCATACAAAGCTTCATTGACTTGGGGGTAGCATGGTGGCATAGTGGTTAGCACTGTTCCCTCTCAGCACCAGGGACTTGGGTTCGATTCCCGGCTCGGGTCACTGTCTGTGCGGAGTCTGCACATTCTCCCCGTGTCTGTGTGGGATTCCTCCGGGTGCTCTGGTTTCCTCCCACAGTCCAAAGATGTGCTGGTTAGGCGCATTGGCCGTGCTAAATTCTCCCCCATTGTACCCGATCAGGCGCCAGAGGGTGGCAACCAGGGGATTTTCACAGTAACTTCATTGCAGTGTTGATGTAAGCCGACTTTTGACACTAATAAATAAACTTTATATCAGATGGCACAAAGTTGGCATAGTGACTACACAGGGACATGGGGGATGAGTATGGGACATGTCATAGCATGAGATGGCACTAAGTTAATATCAGGGCTATAAATGCCATTGGGACTGAGGAGCCTGAAGTTGTACAGATGAGGGCATAGCGAGAGTTTTAGGGCATAGATTGGTATATGCTGCCATGTATGGGAGGTGAGGGGAGGGGACTGTGAGGGACAAAAGCTCAAGGGCTCAATGTTTAAATAAACAACTGGGGTCCATTGAGGGATGAGGACTAGAGGGCTTTTCTTTTGTTTTATTGTTATTATGACTGGGACAAAGTCTGAGATCATCGAGGCATGTCTTTTAATCACCCAGCAACCTTTGTGGCCATCTTTGACTCTTTCTTCCTTCAGAGGGCCTGACCCCTGTTAGCGCCTGCACCCCTCGCCCACTTTTCCATGTCCGCGCTTCCGATTCACGGGCAAGAGCTCAGCCCTCAGTTTGGGTGTACAGGCAGTCTTTGACCTTATGACACTCAGATTACAACAAACTGCACTCAGGATGTTTATAAATTGACACCCTGTTTCGGCTTTACAACGCTAAGCCAGCAAACAGTTGGTCTCTACCAACTGTTATGTCCTTTTATGTTCTGCATTTTGCAACTTCAGGAAGGGTAAATTGATTCTTTGATTGGATTTATTATTGTCACATGTATTGGGATACAATGAAAAGTGTTGTTACTTGCACGCAAAGTATACTGTTCATGGAGTACACGGCAGAGAAGGAAAGGAGAGGGTGCAGAATGTAATGTTACAGTGGTAGCTGGGGTGTAGAAGGAGATCAGCTTAATATAAGGTAGGTCCATTCAAAAGTCTGATGGCAAATTGTTTCTCAGATGTAGAAGATCTTACATGCTTTAACATGACAAAAGCTCCAGATTAAAACTATTTAAGAACATAAGAACATAAGAAATAGGAGCAGGAGTAGGCCATCTGGCCCTTCGAGCCTGCCCCGCCATTCAATAAGATCATGGCTGATCTGTCGTGACTCAGCTCCACCTTCCCGCCCTCTCCCCATAACCCTTAATCCCCTCTCTTATCAAAAACCCATCAACCCGTTTCTTAAAAATATTTAGCGAGGCAGCCTCCACCACTTCAACGGGCAGAGAATTCCAGAGATTCACCACCCTTTGAGTGAAGAAGTTCCTCCTCAACTCCGTTCTAAACCGCCTCCCCTTTATCTTGAGGCTGTGCCCCCTAGTCCTACTGTCTTTTTTGAGCGGGAAGAGTCTCTCCACCTCTATCCTATCCATCCCATTCATCATCTTATACGTCTCAATGAGATCTCCCCTCATTCTTCTAAACTCTAACGAGTACAGGCCTAGTTTATTCATAGCTCTCCTCATAGCTCAACCCCCTCAACTCCGGTATCAGCCTAGAAAACCTCCTCTGCACTCCCTCCAGGGCCAAAATATCCTTGCGCCTCAATGCTGAGTCAGATACCTGTTTTACAAAAAGTTTATTTAACACTCATTGTAAATTGTTTTTGCCTTTGAAGCCACGGAACATCTGATGCCATACCTCCTTCATGGTGTCATCACCACTGGAGAGGGAACATTACTTTTCTGTGAAAACAGGGGATCAGGAACCAATGCCACATTTATAACGTTGTTCCTGTGGGAAAATAGGTTCCGGTGTTTTGATTTATTGTGTCGTAAGTCCGAGCACCACCTGTACTTAGAACTGAGACAATGGTGTAAGAAATTCCAGGAATGGGAAATGACAACCTGACCACACAAAGCTGACCTCATCACCTCAAAAGCACACGTATTCATGGTATTTTGTTTCATTTTGAATGTTTTTGCTTTGCTGGATTATTTTAAACGCTTATTTCTGCCAGTAAAGATGTACTTCTCAACAACTAGTCTATCTTTTCACTGTTTTCACTTCTGTTCTTTAGTTTGACTTTGTATCAATCTGTTGGCGCCATCTTAGCATTTTAGGGGTGAACTTGGCCTTTGACAGTATTACAGAACAACGTCTCAGCAAATTGGTGTCCCAGACACCACACCCGTGTGACGTCAGTGGAAAAGAAAGTCAAGGCCGCCATCAACCCATTCAGTGCTGTCAGTAAGGACAAATTTAACCTCTCTGTGCCTCACAATTTGATTAAATCCTCCAGTACCTGCTGCCTTTGTCAAACTATAAGACTCAAACTTTTCTGATTATTTTTTATCGTTCATTCCCTTTTCACCTGCAATCAGCCTTTTGGCAAACGTCACTGGCTTCCTGTGGGATAACATCCATTTCTCTGTGACCACTCAAGGTCAGCCTTTCTGCAGTTGCAGGACTCCTGAGGTTAGTGCTGACAAAATTGATCTAATGCTGGGGAGAGATGTTTGCAGTTAACCCTGTCAGAAAAGGCTTTCAGACGAGCGTTCAATTATTTGTTTGAATGCGATGCACAAATCCGTGCTGCAATTTATCTCGAGATGATTTGTGAACATTTAAAAGCCTCTCTCTGAAGCAGCGGGTTTTACAGCTCGTATTACATGTCTGCTGTATTGACTGGAAATCCTTGAAAGCGGTGAATCGTGTCCCCACAGTGCCCTTACGTGTCAGTTTTTTGCCATAGGAACAGTAATTCAAAGCAAAGGGTAGAGCCAAACTATCAATGTAAAGTTGAAAGGAAAATATTTCACATACAACCTGTTTCAGCGGAACATCTTGAAACTAGGATATCACCTCTTCCAATGGTAATTTAATAAAATTACTATAGTCACAGTATGGCCAATAGGTTGCAACACAACTTTCTTCTTGGTGTATTGCCCATCTAGATAATTCCACACCGGGATTTCTGAGCAGTCTTGTCCCAAACAGCTTGCGGTGTCTTTAGTGGCAGGTGGTCACTGAGAATCCACCAGAAGCCATAAAGTCGGAAACCCGCCAGCTTAAAATTGCATTGCAATTCTCCCATTGCAGGTTATTGTTCGATTCCCGGCTCGGGTCACTGTCTGTGCGGAGCCTGCATGTTCTCCCCGTGTCTGCGCGGGTTTCCTTCGGGTGCTCTGGTTTCCTCCCACCGTCCGAAAGACGTGCTGGTTAGGGTGCATTGGCCGTGCTAAGTTCTCCCTCAGTGTTACCCGGACAGGCATCGGAGTGTGGCGACCAGGTGATTTTCACAGTAACTTCATTGCAGTGTTAATGTAAATAAACTTAAATTAAAACCCAAACTTAGCGGTGGGTTGCTCTTCCCACTGACAGGTGGTGCATTAATTTGCTGCTCATGAATGCTCCTTAAATCAGCTTCCTGCTGGCGTCCTGTCAGGCCTTTCAATCCTACTTCATGCCAGCGGGATATCACATCGGGTGATGGCTCACCGTGAGGGGCCAAAGGGCGGATGAACAATGGGAGGCAGAGGGAAAACTGAGTGGAGAGAAGCTGGACCCAACGAGCCAATATGAAAAGCTCATGGACGGAGGGCTGAAAAGCATACCGCACCATATCCTGGAAGGGGATGGACAAAGATGCCAGAGGTAATGGGCAGAAATCCCAGTGAGGCATGGGCAGGAGATGGGCTTGTAGGGGTGAGGGTGGTTGGATTGAGGAACAGACTTTTTCTCTGGGTGTCACAGTGGTTAGCACTCACATTGCCAGAGACCTAGGTTCAATTTCGACCTCGGGTCACTGCCTGTGTGAAATCTGCGTATTCTCCCTACGTCTGCGTGGGTTTCCTCCCATAGTCCAAAGGTGTGCGGGTTAGGTTCATTCAAATTGACCTTAATATCAGGGGGACGAACAAGGTAAATGAGGGTTATGGGAATAGGGCCTGGGTGGGATTGTGGTCAGTACAGAGTCGATGGGCCAAATGGCCTCCTTCTGCACTGTCGGGATTCTATGATTCAGACTACTAGTCATTTCCCCTCTGGGTTGCTGACATCCTGCGTGCTCTGGTGAAGACAGATGAGCTGGAGAGAGTGAATGAACGTGCTGGACTGATGTTCAAAGGCCAGGACTTTTGAACTTGTCATTTAAGAGTGGGCAAACCAATCAGCTTCTGGCGCACCAGGAGAGTCAGCGGGGAATCTGATCGTGCATAATTAGAGTAGATCCAAGAGCAGAATCTGGTGCGGGATCTCACCATTCTGGTCAGTGAGACAGATGTCGCCGGAACTGACTGCTATCGCACTTAATCTCAAAACGGGAGAATTGGACTCGATACTCTTTGCCTCTTGCTCCTTATTTTTCAATCTTGAAATGCCAGCTTTCACTACCTGTCCCGAGTTGCCTTGAGCAGCTGAATGGTTGCTTGGCCAGTTTACAGGAGAGTTAAGAGCCAATCACGTTGTCGTGGGTGTGGAGTCACGTGTAGGCTAGACTGGGTAAGGGCAGCAGGCTTTCACCCCTGAAGAACGTTAGTGAACTGATGGATTTTACCACGATCTGGTAGTTTCACAATCATTGCGAATGGGTAACTTTGTCAGTCAATATAGGAGCCGGGATGGGAACTCTACACGTGAGTGTGGAGGAGACATGGGTTTAAGAAAATAATTCTGAGTGGAGAAAATAGAGTAAGAAGTCTCACAACACCAGGTTAAAGTCCAATAGGTTTATTTGATAGTAAACGCCGCTAGCTTTCAGAAGGCTGTCACACTATCTGTAATCTCCATGACTTGCCTGAACTTGCAACATCTCGTATTCTAATCAGTATTCTGTAAACTGTGTGTGCCTTTATATGTCCTGTTTCTGACCAGAACTCTCCATTCACCTGATGAAGGAACAGCGTTCCAAAAGCTTGTGGCATTTACTATCAAATAAACCTGTTGGACTCTAACCTGGTGTTGTGAGACTTCTTACTGTGTTTACCCCAGTCCAACACTGGCATCTCCACATCGTGACTACCATGGAGAAAATAGGCCATGATTATTGTTGATGTCTTGGACCTCTCTAGAATAGTGAACTGCTCATGAAGGCAAGAAAACCAAGATATTTAAGGGAAGTAGAGTAGTTTGAGAGAAACTATTTGTGTTGTTCAAGGAGTCTAGGACTAGAGGGCATAGCCTAAAGAATAGAGCAAGATGTTGCGTAAATGAAAATAAGAAGCACTTTTATAGACACAGGATGGTAGGAATTAGGAATTCTTTTCCACAAAATCCAGGGTGGATTTTCAGAAGCTATTTCCCAGGCACAGGTTTAAGGTGCTGGGGAGCGGGTACAGAGGAGATGTCAGGGGCAAGTTTTTCACTCAGAGGGTGGTGAGTGAGTGGAATCGGCTGCCGTTGGTGGTGGTAGAGGCGAGCTCGCTGGGGTCTTTTAAGAGACTTCTGGATGAGTACATGGGATTTAATGGGATTGAGGGTTATAGATAGGCCTAGTAGGTATGGATATGATCGGCGCAACTTGTGGGCCCAAGGGCCTGTTTGTGCTGTAGTGTTCTACGTTCTATGTTCTAAACGGAAATTGATTGACCAATTGTTGATTTTAGAACTGAGGTTGATAATTTTTTGTTATTAGCCAAAGGTTATTAAAGAATAGATTACAAATTACCATTGAAAGGTGGAAAAGATTTGAGGGGCTAAATCGCCTACTCCTGTTCTCACATTCTTACGTAGCAAGGCTCAGAATGACTTCTACAGTCTGGCCAGATCTGGCCGTGAGTGGGTACAGTACAAAGTCTGACAACACCAGGTTTTAGTCCAACCGATTTACTAAAACCTGGTGTTGTCAGACTTTGTACTGTGTTTACGCCAGTCCAACGCCGGCATACCCACACACAGTGAGTGGGTAAACCAGTTGTCATCCATTCATCCCTTGTATTTAAGGATGTGAAAGTGAGGAAATGTGGGGTCACACGTAGGCCAGGCAATGATGTGATGTTTTTTACTTTGTAGCATTTTCAATGAATATTCCGAGGCAACAGGAGGAAGTGGCCAGCTTTGAAACACTGCACCATTCTAATTTGGCTCACTGGTCGAAACCTAACAGCAGAAGTCACTTCTTACCTCACTTCAAAATGACCTCCTTTCAAAGTGATCAGTGATGGTGGCAACGAAGCTTGTCCAATCTTGGGTCCTACCTCTCTCACCCTTGCTGCTTCTAATTGTGAGTTTCAGAGCAGGAAGACAAGCATTGGCAAAGTAATGTGTCCCATGTTGATGCTATTTGATTCGATTTATTATTGTCGCATGTATTAGTATACAGTGAAAAGTATTGCTTCTAATACAGACAAAGCAGATTGTACGTAAGGGAAGGAATGGAGAAGGTGCAGAATGTAATGTTACAGTCATAACCAGGGTGTAGAGAGAGGTCAACTTAATGCGAGGTGGGTCCATTCAAAAGTCTGATGGCAGCAGAGAAGAAGCTGTTCTTGAGTCGGTTGGTACGTGACCTCAGACTTTCTGAATGGAAGAAGGTGGAAAAGAGAATGTCCAGGTTGTGTGGGGCCCTGATTAGGCTGGCTGCTTTTCCAAGGCATGTGATGGTGTTGTAGAGGTCAGTTTTTATTGTATGTGCCAAGATTAGTATTTTCAATGCCATGTGATATGATTGAACATACAGCATCTGCTTGCCCTCCCATACATGACTTACCAAGGAGACTGACCAAGGTCAATGATGAGCATCAGAAGCGATATGTTATCCATACAATCAAGGCCGTGACCATGTGGGCAAGGAGCAAAGAGATGGCTCATGATAGTTTAATTAAATGAAGTGCCAGTGCAAAGCTAGTATCCTTGGAGGCGGTCATTGCCTTTCATCCAGTCTCCTTTGGCCTTTGAGGAGATAGAGGATGTGTGTAATGAGGTAACTCCAGATGGAGGTTGGCAGAGGTAGGCACACAGTGCAACAGGCAAAGGTTTGCAAGTGAGCTTGCAGTGGCATCTGACCAGTTAAGGTCCCTGTCCTATTCTGATTCCTGCCACTCATCCAATTCCCTAACCAGGTCAATAATTTGCTTTCTATTCTATGGGCTTCTGCTTTAGGAAGCAGTATCTCTGATAAAGAGGAAATTTATCAAATGCCTTCTGGAAATCCATGCACATACTATTCGTAGAAACAGGTTAACTGCCTCTTCAAAAGGTTCGATCAGATTTGTCAAGTCATTGCAAATCCAAGGTGGACTTTCCTGGTTATGATGTTGAGTCACCCTATGCTAAACTATATACTTTAGTAATTTCCCAACAACAGACATTACGAGAGTAGCGTAGTGGTTAGCACTGTTGCCTGACAGCATCAGGGACCTGGGTTCAATTCTGGCAAAGAACAAAGAGAATTCCAGCCCAGGAACAGGCCCTTCGGCCCTCCAAGCCTGCACTGACCATGCTACCTGACTTAACTAACCCCCCCCCCCCGTACCCTTCTGGGGACCATATCCCTCTATTCCCATCCTATTCATGTACTTGTCAAGACACGCCTTAAAAGTCACTACTGTATCCACTTCCACTACCTCCCCTGGCAACCAGTTCCAAGCACGCACTACTCTCTGTGTAAAAACTGGCCTTGGGTGACTGTCTGTGTGGAGTTCTCCCTCTGGGTGCTCTGGTTCCCACTGCACCACCCCCACCCCCCACACACACACACACACACACACACACACACACACCAAAGATGTGTGAGTTAGGTTGATTGCTGAATGCTAAATTGCCCTTTAGTCTCAGGGATATTAGCAGGGTAAATACACGGGGTTATGGGGATAGAACCTGGGTGGGATTGTTGTCAGTATAGGCTCGATGGGCCTAATGGCCTCTTTCTGCACTATGTGGATTCTATGATTCTATTCTATAACATGCCAATGATTCCCTTCTCTCACTCTCTCACCCTTCTTAAATAATGGAGTGAGATGCACATTTTTTTCGATTTAAGGGAATGGTTTACAAATCGAGGGAACGTATAGACAGCCCATTTACAACATTCTCACCTTCTTCCTTTAAAACCCTCGGAACTTGTCACTCCTTGGTGCCTTTATTTTCTTTGTTATTGTTACTTTGGGGATCCCTGATCTTGACTCAATGTTCGTTTCCTTGGGATGTCTGGAATGACGACCTCTCCTGTAAAGAAATACGGATGCAAAGTCGCTATTCAGCATTTCTCATATTCAATGGCAGTGTCACTGGTGTCAGTTTTCACAGAGTCCGCGTTGCCCCAGATGATCCTCTTTCCGGTAATGTAATTTTTAAAAATTGTGTTGATTTTGAAAGCAGGATATTCCATATTGCCTTACTGCAGCTTTGATACCCTTTTCCACTCTTTGCATCTTTCCCCTTTGTCTGGAACTTTGCAGAGCTTGACATTTTTGTATGCTTTATCTATTCAGTTTATGACCCTGTTTACCTCTGTTGTCTCTGATCTTTTGTTTTGACACAGATTTAAGGTGATCTTTTGACACAGATTTAAGGTGCGGGGAGGGAAGTACAGAGGTGATGTTAGGGGTAAGTTTTTCACTCAGAGGGTGGTGAGTGAATGGAATCGGCTGCCGTCATCGGTGGTGGAGGCGAACTCGCTGGGGTCTTTTAAAAGACTTCTGGATGAGTATATGGGGTTTAATGGGATTGGGGGTTATAGATAGGTCTATAGATTGGTGGGGTTGATGTGATCGGCGCAACTCGAGGGCCGAAGGGCCTGTTTGTGCTGTAATGTTCTGTGTTCTATGTTTGTCTGGAGTTCATGCCCTTTTCGTAGGAAAAACTGACTCTGTGCTTTAATCTATTACTTGAACACCTCCCACTGATCTCCTATCATTTTGTTTTCCTAGGTCACTGCGGACAGTTTCTGTCTCATCATAATGAAGTAAGCCTTATCTATATTTAGAATGCTGGTTGTCTTTCCTTTTCAAATACTATTGAACTTAGGATTCTATTGGTCCAGGTTTTGTGGTGCCAGTGAGGGTGTTGTGTTCAGCGTTTGCCACCATGAATCACGGGCAGGCTCCACATTACAAGATGCTGGGCATGGTTTGATAGGTCTTATTAAGGTATCTGTACTCTTAGGCAGTCCAACAGTATGTATTCATTAATTACTAGAATCTATATATACAACTACAGTAAAAGTCGAAGCTATGAGCTATTTCAATGCTTGCTTTTGCCGGTAGCTCCGTCAAATACAATATTGACCCCTAGGTCTGAATCATGTGTTCTTTTACTTTGTCCTAATTTAGTTTGAGTCTGTCTACTTGGTTTGACCTAAAAGACCCTAAGTTAGTTTGAGTCCGTTTATTTGGTTGGTGTCAAAAGACATGTCTGATGAGCCCTAATTGATGGTTAAATCAGGGAGCCTCATGCTCCTTATTTAAAGCAGGTCTGTCAGACTCTCAGCCTGCATTCAGGAAGGAGTAACTGGAGAGCTGGCTGTGTACAGATGTATGGTGTAAACAAAGTAACTTGGTGATGGGACTTTTACCTCCATGGAGTTATTACAATAGAGTACAAGAGGGCCAAGGTGCAGAATGTTGTATTGCAGTTATGGTTAGAGTGTAGAGAAAGATCAACTCAATGCAAGATGGGTCCATTCAGAAGTCTGTTGGCAGCAGGGAAGAAACTGTTCTTGAGTTGGTTGGTACATGACCTCAGAATTTTTTATCTTTTTCCCGATTGAAGAAGGTGGAAGAGAGAATGTCCAGGGTGCGTAGGGTCCTTTATTATGCTGGCTGCTTTTCTGAGGCAGTGGGAAGTGTAGATAGAGTCAACGGATGAGAGACTGGTTTGTATTATGGACTGGGCTACCTTTTGTAGTTTCTTGCAGCCTTGGGCAGAGCAGGAGCCATACCGAGCTGTGATACAACCAGAAAGGTTGCTTTCTATGGTGCATCGGTTAAAAATTGGTGAGAGTCGTAGCTGACATGTCAAATTTCCTTAGCCTCCTGAGAAAGTAGAGGCATTGGTGGGCTTTCTTAACTATAGCGTCGGCATGGAGGTTGTTAGTGATCTGGACACCTAGAAATTTGAAACTCTCAACCACTTCCAATTGTTCCAATTTATCCAATGTTTTATAACATTACTACTACCCCATCTCCCCTCCTCCAATCTCTGAGCTCATAGGTTCAGGCAGTCTGGAATCCTGATAACCCTTCCATGTTTTATCCACACCATTGTCAGATGTTCTGTCACGTGTGAGTCGTGTGTTATCTTCCATCGTTGCATGGATGGTACTGCATTCAGTCCCACGTTAACCCTTTATGGGGCAGACCCTTTTACTACACTCCAGAGCTTCCAAAGAAATTCAAAAGCCATGGTGAACCAGTACTACTGCCAGGGATCTGCCAGTGTCAATTTGGACTTATTGTCTACTAATTATAAGCTAACTACATTTTAAAATTATATATTAGTATTTCTGGGTATAATGAGCTTCTTCTCAATTTGTGAATGCTTAATGAGTATACGCTCAACATTTTAAAAGCTAAATTGAAAGCTTTTATTTAGCATGAAACCTTTTGAAAGTCTGATAACTCATATCAAAACGTAAAATCTATAACTTTTAAGCATGATTTAAAATTAAAGTTCATTTATTAGTCGCAAGTAGGACTTACATTAACACTGCAATGAAGTTACTGTGAAATTCCCCTAGTCGCCACAGTCTGGTGCCTGTTCGGGTCACCTTCAGATCTTTTAGATGTCATTTTTAAAAAATATTTTATCTGAACATAATTATTGCTCTTTATAGAATCATAAAATAGTCCAGGAGAGTCCATTCAGCCCATTGAGTCTGCACCGACTATCTGACGGAGTATCTTACTGAGGCCCCTTCCCCACTCCCCGATTCCTGTAATGTCACACGTTTACTATGGCTAATCCCTGTAACCTACACACCTTGGGACAGTAAGGGGCGATTTTGCTTGGCCAGTTCATCTAACTTGGACAGTGGGAGGAAACTGAAGCGCCCGGACGAAACCCACGCAGACATGGGGAGAATGTGCAAACTCCATACTGAGTTCACCCAAGGCTGGAATCTAACCTGGGTCCCTGGAGCGGTGAGGCAGCAGGGCTTACCATTGTGTGACCCTGTTTAAATTTTATAAAAGTGTGCTTGTGTTTTTAAATTTGTAACATCAGTTGCGTCCACTCAATCCGATTTTCCCATTCCTTATTATTGCAGCAGCCTGCTTTGTACAGTTTTGCTGAGTCAGTGATTGGAAGCCTAAAATGGGCTACCCCTTTCTGTTGGCACTGCCATACTGCTGGGCCTCGCCCATGCCAGGAAGGAATCCTTTCTCAAGGAAATCACAACTCTTGCCAAGGGGAGACTGTGGAAAATTCAGGCACTGATTCATCCAATGACCTTGGCAACTGCTGCCTCTGAGCCATTGACATCAAAACCCAGGCTAAATATTCATGTATGTTTCGACTCTTAACAAGAACTGGCTGGTTATTCACCACTGAATCAATTACCAGCAAGGGGCATGCGGGCGGCAGGTTGTGGTGGGCTGCTCTTGGATGTTGCTTCGGGAGTTGCCTACTGCTTCATGTCGTTGGTGTGCTTAAACTGGACCATCTCGAGGGCATCATGACAGCTCAGAGGCTATCTCTGTTGCTGTGCGGACACATGGATTTGGGCCTGTGTCCGTGGGAGTTTGCGCGTTCTCCCCATGGTTGCGTGGGTTTCCTCCGGGTGCTCCGGTTTCCTCCCACATCCCAAAGATGTGCTTTTAGGCTGATTGATTGGGTAACAAATTGTCCCTATATTGGACCTCCCTGATCCTCACACATTAGGCGTAGACTAAAATCATGAATAGGTCACTGAGACAATAGGACGGCGGCGTGGGCTCGTTGGGCCGAAGGGCCTGTTTCCCGTGCTGTGTTGTTCTTTGTTCTTTGTTCTTTGTTATGACATGCTTCCTTGTTGCTTTTAAGTCGGATTGTTTTCTGTAGCAATCTGCCTAAGTTTCTGAATCAAGCTAAGCAGGAGCTCTTTGAGGGTTGGCAGGTGGTTATTGACATGGTTAAGATCAGTGTGATGGATAGTGTGCATCTTCGTTATTCCTTCATGGTACAAACAGGAAGCCAATCCTTCTTAACGTCAGCCAAATCTACTGTCAGAGGTGAATGTATTCCAGACCTGTGTCATCAAATCCATCATTTCTGACCAATTAAACTGCAGTATCCAGGCTGGTGAAGCCAACAATGAGATCAGACTGTGCATCGATCCCACGCAGGTTAAAGTAATTTATTACTGAGTAAAACTGGTGCCAGCTAAACTTCCAGTCAGTGTTGAAAATGATTAGTTCATCTTTACCACATCCCACACACCTGTCCGCACCACTCCTTCAACATTGATAAGGCCATTGTCAAGGTGGAGGAATGTTCTCCAAACCATGATGCTCTGAGAATCATAGATCTCTACCGGTGCCAAAACACCACCATCTGAGACAGTTAATATATCAGCCACTTCTGAAAGTTGGAGGAAAATGTGTGGTTTTGGATTAGCTTGAGGTAACTGGGAGGTTGAGATTGGCTATGAGGAAAATGGATGGCGTTGGATTGGACAAAGCGTGAAGGCTGTTATTGGATTGGACGTGGAAGAAATGCATGCTGTTGTGTTGGCTGTAAGAAAAATGAATGACATTGGATTGGCCAGAAGGAAGATGAATAATATTAAATTGGGTCTGGAGCGAAAAGGAGTGATGTTCACTTAGCTTTGAGAGAATTAGGTGGTAAATGATTGGCCATGCGGGCAATGAATAGCATTTGATTCACCTGGGGAAATAGGAAGTACTGGATTTGTCACCATTTAGAACAAAGAACAAAGAACAAAGAACAAAACAGCACGGGAAACAGGCCCTTCGGCCCAACGAGCCCGCGCCGCCGTCCCATGGTCAGTGACCTATTCATGACTCTAGTCTATGCCTAATGTGTGAGGATCAGGGAGGTCCAATATAGGGACAATTTGTTACCCAATCAATCAGCCTAAAAGCACATTTTTGGGATGTGGGAGGAAACCGGAGCACCCGGAGGAAACCCACGCAACCACGGGGAGAACGCGCAAACTCCCACGGACACAGGCCCAACTCCATGTGTCCGCACAGCAACAGAGATAGCCTCTGTGCTGCCATGATGCCCTCGAGATGGTAAGTGCCTGTGGATAAAAATTTCATTATTAAAGACTCTATATCCCTGAGACTAAACTGACCCCAAGCCTACAATGCTTAATAAGGCCTGCTATATCCCCCTATATGTAAACTGCTCATGTGGCTGTCCAAGTGACTCTTGAACAACCCTAGCGTGCCTGCTTCCACCACCTTACTCGGCAGTGCATTCCACATCCCCACTACCCTTTGTGTGAAAAACTGCCCTCTAACATTAGTCTTATATCTAGCCCCCTCACCCTGAGCCCGTGATCCCTCGTTCTATCCATTTCTAATAGCGGAAAAAGCTTATCACCATCTACTCTATCTGTCCCCTTTATACAGCCCCAGTGCCCTAATTTCTTTCCGTCACTTTCAATGAAAAAGAAAATTTGGTGGGGTGTATAATGGGCACCTGATACATTCTTGCCCATTTTGTAGTCCCGTGTAAAAGACAGTCCTATTGAAAGTGTATTTACGTTGTGTGGCAGCACAGGACCATTGTCACCTCCACCATTTGAGCAGTTTTTTAAGGGTGTGCAGTAATGACCAAGCCAGACAATAGCTTCCGCAGTGGTTAAACAGAGCTCGCTGATGGCCCTCCGCTGAACTCTGTTGAGGGAAAGTCTTCAATGATATGTGTCATTGATTGGGATGCAGCATAGCTTCGGTCTGAGTTCCCCACAGGCCCCCTGGTGCCAATTTGCTGCACAAAGTCCTTGACCAGTGTGGAGATGGTTGAGAAAGGCCCAATGTTGGCATGGTAGGTCGAAACTGGGTGAGTGGTTGTGGGGCCTGTGACGAGGAAGTGGCTTTCAATGGTGACATGTTGCCATTAGGCATCTGCTGTTATTCATTGGCACAGTAGCCTTACTAAGAAGTCTCACAACATCAGGTTTATTTGGTAGCACAAGCTTTCAGAGCGCCGCTCCTTCATCAGGTGAGTGGGTGTTCTGGGGAATTATGCCAAACCAAATAAACCAGTTGGACTTTAACCTGGTGTTGAGGGACTTCTTATTGTGCTCACCCCAGTCCAACGTTGGCATCTCCACATCACGGTGGTCTTAGCCACAGAGACTGGTGTAATGGGAAGCAAACAGCAGGTGGATTGGTAGGGTCCTTGTATAGAGGCAAGCTTGGATTGAGATAAATGTTCTCCAAGAGCTTCCTTGTTGCAATCTCCCCCTTACATGAGGGGGCGGGATGTTGCTCAGGACTGGGAGTCAAGGGAGGTGAGTCGATCGGAGGGTACTCAAGACAATACACTTTGTTGTGTTGAGCTGGGTCCCTGGTGCTGTGAGAGCAATGCTAACTACCGTGCCAGTGTGCCGTCCCATGGACAGAGTGCGTAAGTAGCAGCTGTTCCCCTTAGTTGAAGGGTCAGTCACAAAGGGACATAGGTTCAAGGTGAGGGGCAGGAGGTTTGTGGGGGGGGGGGGGGGGTGTAAGGAAACTTTTTTTTTTACCCAGACGGTGTTCCCAGTCTGGAATGCGCTGCCTGGGAGGGTGATGGAGGCGGGATGTCTCACCTACCTCAAGAAGTACCTGGATGAGCACTTGACACGTTACAACATTCAAGGCTATGGGCCAAGTGATGGCAGTTGGGATTAGGTTCCGGTATTCCTAATGTGTTGGTGCAGCCTTGATGGGCTGAAGGGCCTCTCTTTTGCACTGTATGGTTCTACAATTCTCCCGATTTTCATTTCCAACAATTCCAGCTATCAGACGGGTTCTACAAGAGGTGAACAAATTGTTCCACCCTGAGCGGTGAAGTTGAAAATGATCGAACCCTTGCTACGTTTTGAAAAAGAACATTTGAAATGAAACTTACTTTTCATTTTGTTTCTCTCACTGAAAACGTGCTGCTGCTATCACATATTCAATCTGTCATCTGAAGCTGGACATAATTATAATTATAAGCAGAAAATTGAACATAAAATGCATACTTCCCCCTTCAAGGTCACTATTAATCCCATTAAACCAACCAAATTCCACTAAACTGTCTCAATGATCAGAAAATGGAGGATCAGCAGTAAATAAAAATATTGCTGCTTTACATAGAACATAGAACATTACAGCGCAGAACAGGCCCTTCGGCCCACGATGTTGCGCCGACCAGTTACAAAACAATGACCCACTAGCCTAAACCAATCCCTTTTCATCCATAAACCTATCCACAGATCTCTTAAACGCCCCCAAACTAGGCGCATTTACAACTGCAGCTGGCAGGGCATTCCAGTACCTCACCACCCTCTGGGTAAAGAACCTACCCCTGACATCAGTCCTATAACTACCCCCCCTTAATTTAAAGTCGTGCCCCCTCGTGCTAGCTTTCTCCATCCTAGGAAAAAGGCTATCACTATCTACCCTGTCTAAACCTCTAATCATCTTATAGGTTTCAATGAGATCCCCTCTTAGCCGCCTTCTTTCCAGCGAAAACAACCCCAAATCTCTCAGTCTCTCCTCATAGGATCTCCCCTCCATACCAGGCAACATCCTGGTAAACCTCCTCTGCACCCTCTCCAAAGCCTCTACATCCTTCCTGTAATGTGGGGACCAGAACTGCACACAAAACTCCAAGTGTGGCCGCACCAGAGTTGTGTACGTGTAATACGTGTAAATTTGATGTTTTTACAATTTCAAGTGCAAGTAATTTTGGCACTTAAAAAAATGTCACTAAAAGACATCACTAAATAAATGTCTCACAAAAGAAAAGTTCATGTTTTAAAACAACTGGCATTTAGATACTATTGAAATATAGAGAGGTACCTCAGGATGCTTTCTGATAGGGCAAACTGAATACAATAGTTATCAAACAAAGAGCTTCAGGTCCAAATTAACCAAGGCTTTGACAAATAAATGTAAGTAATTCAGGTTTAAAACATTCAGGGAGCTTCTCAATTTCGCATGCAAGTCAAATTATGCCATTGAAAAATCTCATTTTCATTTTAAAAATTAAAGAATTCTCCTAGACGTAAGAGATTCAAATAACTAGAGGAATTCCAGCTGAGACTATCTGGAATTTATTTCAGATCAATTTGATTGGTATGCTTGGTTACCATTCCAACCTGAATAAATCTGAATGAATAAATTTACATGTCATCGAACTGGCTGGAAGAATTTTGTTTGAGACTAAATAAATTTGTGTGCGATCAAATCTACCGCAATAGGTTTGTAGTGTAACTTTCTAAATTACTACATTTGATTGTGATTGAGTGTGACTCAGAATATCTGAAATATGCAATAACATAAAATATGGATTTTATAGTGTCGTACAATGAAAATGTGGTAACGCTTTATTATGTAGCTTCAGGTCTATCAGCATTCATTTCAACAGAAACATTAACACACCATTGCAAATTTGCTTGCATAAGAACAATTTATTTCAACGCAAGAGTGCCTAGGTGAAATGTTATATTCATAAATGCTCTTGATGCAGTATTTTAATCTCAAAGCTCCAGATTACAGACATAACCTGCTCCAGTTTTACAGTACATGATACAGTACATGATACCATTCAAAGTCCCGATGGATTGGAGTTTGTTTATCCGTTAGACTTTATAAATCCAAGCAGCACTATTTCAAAAGTGAAGTTCAAATACTATTATCGTTCAGGTGTCGTTGCTGAATACCATTTGAACAGTTTCCATTTGGTGGGACTGACCTAAAGATAATGGATAAGTGAATGAAAATCCGCTGGGGCTTCAAGTGGGCCACACGTTACAATTTTATATTGGTTATGTCCATAATCTAAATCTTGGAGATTAAAACCTTATTTTGTGTTACTAAGTAGATGATGATGAGACACCTAAAGTTTATTGTTATAAATAAGTATTGTCATAGACGTGGGTTTCCTCCGGGTGCTCCTGTTTCCTCCCACAGTCCAAAGATGTGCGGGTTAGGTTGATTGGCCGTGCTAAGAAATTGCCCCTTAGTGTCCAGGGATGTGTAGGTTAGAGGGATTGGTGGGTATAATATGTAGGGATATGAGGGGTAGGGCCTGGGTGGGATTGTGTTCGGTGCAGACTCGATGGGCCGAAGGGCCTCTCTCTCTGCACTGTAGGGTTCTGTGATTCTAAGTAGGCTTACATTAACACTGCAATGAAGTTACTGTGAAAATCCCCTAGTTGCCACACTCTGGTGCCTGTTCGGGTACACCGAGGGAGAATTTACCAATGTGCCGAACCAGCGTGTCTTGCAGCGAAAACCAAAGCAAACTCACACAGACACAGGGAGAACTCGCAGACTCTGCTCAGACAGTGACCCAAGCTGGGAATCAAACCCAGGTCCCTGGCGCTGTGAGGCAGCAGCGTTAACCACTGTGTCACCGTGCTTCCTGAATTCTGTGTGGCAGAAATAGACCTGTAGTGTTTTCAGGAAAGATGTTCCAGGTTTTTGACCCAGTTACAGGGATGAACAACGATACCAACGTTCCAAATCAAGATGGAGGGGAACTAGCGAGTGTTCCCGTCAGCTGAATTTAATACAGGAACCAATGTCCTCGATGGTGGACTAGAAAACCTGGGGCAACCCTGCCTCAGCTGTTTCTGGGCAACTTGGTCCAATTCTGTGTCCTTCAGGCAATCAGATGCCTACCATCGGGGCTCCTATCCCTTTAAGGACAAAGGCTGGACAGTTGACAGCTCTTCATGACCACGAGAAGCGGAGACTGCACTCAGCCTGAAGATTAATCATGTACTTCACCCTGAAACCCAGCTGAATGGCATTGGGAGTCATGGGGACCTGTTAGGCAGTGGGCATGATTCCACAGGAGGAATCCTTATCATGGGGGCTCTCCGTGAGCCACAGAGTGTCCATTGAGGAGGGCTCTGATCACACAGGAAAGCCACAAGCTTTTACCTCCACAGTGTCCTCAAGTGATGAGGAGTACCCCTCCCCACAGCACAGCGATGAAGTTGAACTGCACCAGGATGTACGAGGAGGCATCAGAGTCAGAGACATCTGTGTACTGCCTCTCTCACAGTACACAGAACGTTACAATGATGTTCTAGTGGGAAGGACCATGGAACCTTTTGGGAAACAGTATTTGTCTCATCGGGTGCAGATATGTGGAGTTCCCTGAGTCAATGGGAGCTCTCGGACAGTTTATCGCTGTCATGAACTTTACATTGTCCTGTGGATGTAACCTGCGGCCATGAGACATTGGCCAATCTCATGAAGAGACACATCCTGCGACACTTGGAGTGGCTACAAGAGCATTGTCACCATCAGGAAAGGGTTCAGTCCTCCCTCAGTAGCCTGGAGCGATCTGCTTTGAGTATGAGCGTGGAATACATGAGAAGCTGTGGACCCTGAACAAGATGGTTCATGGTGACACAATGGTTAGCACTGCTGCCTCACAGTGTCAGGGACTCAGCTTTGATTCTGGCCTTGGGTGAACACAAAACAGTACAGACCCTTTGGCCCTCGATGTTGTGCTGAGCTATGTCCAGTATCAGTCTATCCCACTCCCTATCATTCTGGAGTGCTCCATTTGCCTATCCAATAACCGCTTGAAAGTTCCTAAAGTGTCCGACTCCACTATCACAGCAGGCAGTGCATTCCACACCCCAACCACTGTCTGAGTAAAGAATCTACCTCAGACATCCCTCCTATATCTCCCACCATGAACCTTATAGTTGTGCCCCCCAGTAACAGCTACATCCGCCCGAGGAAATAGTCTCTGCACGTCCACTCTATCAATCCCCCTCATCATCTTATAAACCTCTATTAAGTCACCTCTCATCCTTCTCCGCTCTAAAGAGAAAAACCCCAGATCCCTCAACCTTTCCTCATAAGACCTACCCTCCAAACCAGGCAGCATCCTGGTAAATCCCCTCTGCACTCTCTCCAATGCTTCCACATCCTTCTTATAGTGAGGTGACCAGAACTGCACACAATATTCCAAATGTGGTCTCACCAAGGTCCTGTATAGTTGCAGCATAACCCCACGACTCTTAAACTCAAACCCTCTGTTAATAAACACTAACACACTATAAGCCTTCTTCACAGCTCTATCCACTTGAGTGGCAACCTTCAGAAATCTGTGGATATGAACCCCAAGGTCTCTCTGTTCCTCCACATTCCTTAGGACCCTGCCTTTGATCCTGTAATCCGCATTCATAGATTGAGATCTTGCAGCATTTCCTGTTTTTGTTTCAGATTCCAGCATCCTCAGTACTCTGCTTTTATATTAAGATTGGTTGCTTGATGCCAATGAGGTGAAGCTATTATTCCTGGAGTTAGTTCCAGGCGTGAACCAGCACCTGCAGCAGAGGAGGAGGGCTGGGTGAATACATATCGCTCTCCATTCTGTATCACAATGCACATCACATTTCACATTTCCAAGGGACGATGATGGCCCAGTGGCATTATCGGCTAACTCTGGGGACCGAGATTCAAATCCCGCAGTGGCAGGTGGTGGAATTTTAATTCAGTTTAAAAAAAAATCTGAAATTAAGAACCTACCGAAGACCGCAAAACCATTGTCTATTGTCAGAAAAACCCCGCTTGCTTCACTTATGTCCTTCAGAGAATGAAATCTGCTGTCCTTACCTGATGTGGCCTTCATGTGACTCCAGAGCTCAGCAATGCGGTACAGTAGTTAGCACTGCTGCCTCACAGTACCAAGGAGCCGGGTTCAATTCCCCGCTTGCGTTTTGTGCAGGTTTCCCCCCCCCCCGGTGCTCCAGTTTCCTCCCACAGTCCAAGTGATGTGCTGGTCAGATGCTAAGTTCTCCTTCAGTATTACCTAAAGAGATGCCAGAGTGTGGCGACTTGAGACGTTTTCACAGTAACTCCATTGCAGTGTTAATGTAAGTCTACTTGTGACATTAATAAATCAACTTAAAAACTTTAAAATGTGATTGATTTTCAACTGTCCCATGAAATGGCCTAGTAAGCCCACTCAGTTCAAGGACAACTAAGGATGGGCGATAAATGCTGGCCATTCAGCGATGATGTGGAGATGCCGGTGTTGGACTGGAGTAAACACAGTAAGAAGTCTCACAACACCAGGTTAGAGTCCAACAGGTTTATTTATAGCAAATGCCATGAGCTTTTGGAACTGGCTGCTCCTTCCTATACGTATCCAGGGAAAGTTATGGCCTAGTGGTATTCCTGCTAGGCTATTAGTCTAGAAACTCCGCTAAAAAAATCTGAAATTAAGAATCAGCAGTTCTGGGATCTGCCTTGGCAGATGGCGGAATTTGAATTTTAAAAAAATCTGGAATTAAGAATCTACTGATGATTGTGAAGTTTATAAAATGTTGAGAGGTATAGATAGGGTGGATTCTCGGAGGCTATTTCCCAGGGCTGAAATGGTCGCTACGAGAGGACACAGGTTTAAGGTGCTGGGGAGCAGGTACAGAGGAGATGTTAGGGGTAAGTTTTTCACTCAGAGGGTGGTGAGTGAGTGGAATCGGCTGCCGTCAGTGGTGGTAGAGGCGAACTCGCTGGGGTCTTTTAAAAGACTTCTGGATGAGTATATGGGCTCTAATGGGATTGGGAGTTACAGATAGTTCTATGGCTTGGTAGGTAAGGATGAGATCGGTGCAACTTGTGGGCCGAAGGGCCTGTTTGTGCTGTAGTGTTCTATGTTCTGTGTTCTAAACGATTGTCAATTGTCAGAAAAACATATTTGGTTCACTAATGTCCTTTAAGGAAGGAAATCTGCTGTCCTTATCTGATTCTGTCCTACCTGTGACTCCAGAACCACAGCAACCATTGGTGAGGCCGCAGCTGGAGTACTGTGTGCAGTTTTGGGCGCCGCACCTGCGCAAGGATATTTTGGCCCTGGAGGGAGTGCAGAGGAGGTTTACTCGGCTGATACCGGAGTTGAGGGGATTGAGCTATGAGGAGAGGCTGAATAAACTAGGCTTGTACTCGTTAGAGTTTAGAAGAATGAGGGGAGATCTCATTGAGACGTATAAGATGATGAATGGGATGGATAGGATAGAGGTGGAGAGGCTCTTCCTGCTCAAAAAAGACAGTAGGACTAGGGGGCACAGCCTCAAGATAAAGGGGAGGCGGTTTAGAACAGAGTTGAGGAGGAACTTCTTCACTCAAAGGGTGGTGAATCTCTGGAATTCTCTGCCCGTTGAAGTGGTGGAGGCTGCCTCGCTAAATATTTTTAAGACGCGGGTTGATGGGTTTTTAATAAGAAAGGGGATTAAGGGTTATGGGGAGAGGGCGGGAAGGTGGAACTGAGCCACGACAGATCAGCCATGATCTTATTGAATGGCGGGGCAGGCTCGAAGGGCCAGATGGCCTACTCCTGCTCCTATTTCTTATGTTCTTAAGTTCAATGTGGTTGACTCTCAACTGCCCTCTGAACAAGGGCAACTCGAGATAGACGATAAAATGTCGGACAGCCACAACGCCCCATGTCCCATGAATGAATGAAAGGAAAATATCTATAAAAGGTAAAGGTTTTATATATAGTTTACAACATCAAAAGCCCTGATAATTCTATCACAATTAGTAGCGCATAATAATCAGGCCCAATTAATAGAAAGTGACTGGGATCCTATAATTATGCCTTTTCAGGTGAATAAAACTCTGCTTTGAGTAGAAATGATCAGCACAATAACATTCTACAATTAGATGTACGTTTTATGGTCAGGATAATGCGGCAATGATTTTAATTTTGAATTGTCAAAGGATGCTGTGGGTGTGAGGGGGATAGGTTTCCCTTCAATACTCAAAGTAAAATCAAAACATACCACCCACAGCTGTGAAACTATTTTTAGATACATTTGTGCTGTTCCATCTATGTTTTTATATATTTCATAACATTTTTCTGTGAGTGTGTATGTGCTTTTGTGAATGGTTCTGCGGAACTCTCAATGTGATGTGTTATTGGGTATTTAAATCAAAGCTGGAAATGATTGGACAATGCTGTGTGGCAGGGCAGGGGACACAGACAGATCCCATTTAAAGGGACAGGGGCAATTAAAGGGAGTGTCACAAAGGGGGGGGGGATACAGCGTAATAAATACCGAGAGACCATGAGTGTCTTTACTCATCTGAAGGCATTTCCAGGGCTGAGGGAGAAAAGGAATAACGAATTGTGGGCCAGCACTGCTGCCCTCAGGGCCAGGGACCCGGGTGGAGTTTGCATGTTCTCCCCGTATCTGCGTGGGTTTCCTTCGGGTGCCCTGGTTTCCTCCCACGGTCCAAAGATATGCAGATTAGGTTGAGTGGCCATGCTAAATTGATCCTTAGTTTCAAGGGAGTTAGTGAAGTAAATATGTGGGGTTACGGGGATAGAACCTGACTGGGATTGTTGTTAGTGCAGGCTCGATAGCCCGAATGCCCTCTCTCTGCACTGTAGGGCTATGATTCTATGAAGAGAAACAACCCCTTTGATGCCGTGAAGAACACATTTATGAATCAGCTCAATACTCAGTCTTGCCCAAGGATGATTGCCAACGTCAAAGTGACTCCAACTATGATGCCCACAATTGCAAGGTTTTTCTCCACGGCTCTGTAAGCGTGCCGGTGAGAAAATATCACCTGACCGCACACTGAGCCAGACATCTGCATGCATTCTGCTGCATGGTAGCCACACGTCCTTGGCAGGAGGTGGCACAAGATGGATGAGAGGCCTAAGGCTGAGTGAGGATGGGAGGCCTTCATCTCTAGATAATAGCATCAGGCAGTGACTATCAGGTATGAGGTTGTGGGTATCAGGCATCAAACTGAATAGGAAGCCTTATGTCTGACAAAGGAGACTGACCTCTAAAGACCTGCGGATTTTAAAGGAAGCTAAATTTAACTTAAAACAAAACCTTATCATTTCCCTCGATGCCTCGGTCCTCGAGAATGTCCCGTTGTCATTGGCAGGAAAGATTTCCATGTTTTGTAAACCTGGATGGTGGCACTTTGACAGGTGTGTGGTGTCAGGCTGTTGGTGATCCCAGCAAACATCTCTTTATGTCGTATCAAATGGAGTATGTTGTAGTTTAATCGGATGCTTCCAGAGAACCTTTGAGTCAAATGTCTGTTAAAATCTCCAGAGACGCGCTGGTGCAATCTTCCTCAGGAAGAGAATCCCCTCTGATATCTGCCAAGGTGAATTGTGCCTCGTCACTCGGCAGCTTGTGGGATGGGCCGGAGAGGGTGGGGAGGGTTTGGTTGTAAGCAGAGGGTCACAGGCATCTTTTCTGTTCCTCATCCTCTCCCTCTGACCTTTGAAAATTCAAGGGTCCAGAGTGACCAACACTGGCATCATTGAAGGGACCTTGGGCAAACAACTAAAAACAAAAGTACCTAGTTTAAAAACTCATCAGAACTTAACAACCTGCTGATTAAAAAAAAGAGGGAAATGATAAGTTTTTTTTTAAGTTAAGTTCAGCTACCTTTAAAATCCGCAGGTCTTTAGAAGTCAACCTGCTTTGTCAAGCATAAGGCTTACTATTACCCAGAGACTAAGGCCTCCCATCCTCAGGCCTCCCGTCCTCAGCCTAAGGCCTACAATCCTCAGTTTAATACCTCTCATTCTCAGCCTTAGGCCTCTCCTCCTCAACCTAAGGACCCCCCCCCATTCTTGGTCTAAGGCCTCCCATCCTCAGGCCTCTCCTCCTCAACCTAAGGACCCTCCCCCCCCCATTCTCGGTCTAAGGCCCCCCATCCTCAGCCTAAGGCCTACCATCCTCAGTTTAATACCTCTCATCCTCAGCCTTAGGCCCTTCCTCCTCAACCTAAGGACCCTCCCTCCCTCCCCCCCCCCCCCCCCCCCCCCCCCATTCTCGGTCTAAGGCCTCCCATCCTCAGCCTAAGGCCTCCCATCCTCAGCCTAAGGCCTACCATCCTCTGTTTAATACCTCTTATTCTCAGCCTTAGGCCTCTCCTCCTCAACCTAAGGACCCCCCCCCCATTCTTGGTCTAAGGCCTCCCATCCTCAGGCCTCCCGTCCTCAGCCTAAGGCCTACCATCCTCTGTTTAATATCTCTCATTCTCAGCCTTAGGCCTCTCCTCCTCAACCTAAGGACCCTCCCCCCCCCATTCTCGGTCTAAGGCCTCCCATCCTCAGCCTAAGGCCTACCATCCTCAGTTTAATACCTCTCATCCTCAGCCTTAGGCCTCTCCTCCTCAACCTAAGGACCCTCCCTCCCTCCCCCATTCTCGGTCTAAAGCCTCCCGTCCTCAGCCTAAGGCCTACCATCCTCAGTTTAATACCTCTCATTCTCAGCTTAGGCCTCTCATCCTCAACCTAAGGCCCCCCCACCCTTGGCCTGAGGCCTCTTGTCGTCAGTGAGACTCAAACACTGATGGCACAGGTCAGGAAATCCAGCCTGCTGCTCTTCCTGATTTGGGATCTCAATTTTGCTCTCCCTCGATTTCTTCAGTGCGTGGGCAGCATTGATATCGGCTGCACGAAGATATAGTTTGTTCGTCTATTGTGTCAGGGGAAGATCAGAGTACTTGGAAAATAACATGGCAGAAACATATGGTTCAAATATCAAGTTAATTACAAGGATCAACTGCTATCTCCTCAGAATTGAGATGCTAATACCTTGGCTGTTGCAAATCGTGACAGCGGATGCCAGATCTGAGTACAGCAGAGATTTATAATTTTCCCTGTGTGTGTAAACTCTAAAATTGTATTGTGTCTGGAGTCTGATGCAGTATGATGTAGACAATTTCACTTCACTGTCAATCCTATTTATATATCAGAACAATGAAAATGATTAACATTGTTTGCCTGACCCCGTTGTTTTTCCCAGCGAGAGTCCTTTGTAACCAACAAGAATAACATTCACTCTGAGAGCTTCATTGTAGAACAGACCTCCTCTACATCGTCAGACAACAAAATATTCCTCACTCACCAATTTGCCAAGCTGCACAGCGGGCTATTGGCAAAAATAGCATGATTCGAATACATCAGTTCCTTCCACACATTGAAAGCAGCAATTACTGTGTACAATGTATGCATTAATTCTGTTTCACTTTAATTACTAAGATGTAGACAGGTGACAGTGTTCAAACAGTCATTTGCTGGAGCTGGTAATGAGAAGAAAACAAAACAAGTAGGATCATATTAAATTATAACACCAAAAGAAATTAACTTTCTCAAAACTTAAATGACCACCGCAATAACAGATAACCTGACTACTTGCTTTATGAATACAGCTCCTTGATCTAATGTGTCCTGACACTAATATGTTTAGTACCAATGCAAAACAATTTTGTCACGTGCGAAACTTGCTTAAAGCCAAATCTGGGCATAAGTTATCTCTGCAATACGGTGCAGTGAAACAACCTATATATAAGTAATGTTCCAACACTGGTTCAGTTACTCAGAATAAACTAGGCTTGTACTCGTTGGAGTTTAGAAGAATGAGGGGAGATCTCATTGAGACGTATAAGATGATGAATGGGATGGATAGGATAGAGGTGGAAAGACTCTTCCCGCTCAAAAAAGACAGTAGGACTAGGGGGCACAGCCTCAAGATAAAGGGGAGGCGGTTTAGAACAGAGTTGAGGAGGAACTTCTTCACTCAAAGGGTGGTGAATCTCTGGAATTCTCTGCCCGTTGAAGTGGTGGAGGCCTCCTCGCTAAATATTTTTAAGAAACGGGTTGATGGGTTTTTGATAAGAGAAGGGATTAAGGGTTATGGGGAGAGGGCGGGAAGGTGGAACTGAGCCACGACAGATCAGCCATGATCTTATTGAATGGCGGGGCAGGCTCGAAGGGCTAGATGGCCTACTCCTGCTCCTCTTTCTTATGTTCTTATGTTCTTACTCGGTTTGACACAATGGCCTGGATTTCCTTGGATTTGGGGAGACTCTGGGCACCTTCCAAAATGAGGGCTGGGACCTGGATCCTGGCATCCAGCTGCATTCCTGGCTGTCCTTACTCTAGCCGGGGCTCAGGCAGGGTAGGTGGGTGCTGATTTCATAGAGAAAAGGAGCAGGGGTTGCTCCTATTCAGCCCTTCGAGCCTGTCTCACCATTCACCTTGATCCTCGATCTCAGTGCCATGCTCTCACACCCTCTCCATGTCCCTTGGCACTTTTTGAGGTATATCCATTTCCTTCTTAAGTATATTCAGTGACTGGGTTTCTACAACTTTCCGTGGTAGAGAATTCCACAGGGTCACCACCCTCTGAATGAAGAGCTTTCTCCTCTTTTTTTGTCCTAAGTGGCCTATGTGTTCCCTGAGACTCTGACCCCTCAATCTAGATTCCCCAACCAGAACCTGCACCTTGTCTGTCCATTCCTGTCAGAACTTTATACGTTCCAATGAGATCCCATTTAAATCTTCTGAACTCCAGTGAATGCCAGCCCGGTTGATCCAATCTCTCCTGCCATCCCAGGAATCAGTCTGGTGAACTTTCGCTGACCTCCCCCATGGCAAGTATAACCTTTCTGAGATAAGGAGACTAAAGGTATGCACAAAACTCCAGGTGTGATCTCACCAAGACCCTTTGCTCCTATACTCAAACCCATCTTAACATCTTATGTGGGTCATTATCTGAAAATCCGAATACACCACGTCTACTGGTTCGTCCTTATTTTTTTCTACCAGTTACATCCTCAAAAAACTCCAGTTGGTTTGTCAAACATGATTTCCCTGTCGTAGATTCCTCACAACATAGTCTGTCATTTTCCATTTTGTAATTCCCCGATTCCGCCTCCCTCTTTTTTAGATAGTGGGGTTATAGGCTGAATAAACTAGGCTTGTACTCGTTAGAGTTTAGAAGAATGAGGGGAGATCTCATTGAGACGTATAAGATGATGAATGGGATGGATAGGATAGAGGTGGAGAGACTCTTCCCGCTCAAAAAAGACAGTAGGACTAGGGGGCACAGCCTCAAGATAAAGGGGGGGCGGTTTAGAACAGAGTTGAGGAGGAACTTCTTCACTCAAAGGCTGGTGAATCTCTGGAATTCTCTGCCCGTTGAAGTGGTGGAGGCTGCCTCGCTAAATATTTTTAAGAAACGGGTTGATGGGTTTTTGATAAGAGAGGGGATTAAGGGTTATGGGGAGAGGGCGGGAAGGTGGAGCTGAGCCACGACAGATCAGCCATGATCTTATTGAATGGCGGGGCAGGCTCGAAGGGCCAGATGGCCTACTCCTGCTCCTATTTCTTATGTTCTTATGTTCTTATTATAGTTGCCACCCTGCAATCTGTTGGAACAGTTCCAGAACCGAAAGAATTTTGGAAGATAACAGCCAACACATTTACTATTTCCATGACCACCTCCTATAGTATCCTGGGATGTACATTATCAGGACCTAGGGATTCATTGGCTTTCAATCCCATTAATTTTTCCAGCATTATTTTACCCGCAATACTAATTTCCTTCCGTTCCTCCTTCTCTTTAGACCCTTGATGCCTCAGCATTCCTGCAAAGCTATTTGTATCTTCCTCTGTAAAGACAGAATTAAAATACTTGTTTAATTGCTCTGCCCATTTCCTTGATCTGCATCATAAATTCTTCCATTTCGGACTGCAAAGGACCTACGTTTGTCTTCACTAATCTTTTTCTTTTTATATACTTATAGAAACTTTTACAAACCCGCTTTTATGTTATTCATAATGTGGGACTGATTCTCCACCTCTCCAGGTGGCTTGCGGGAACGCTAATGCCCCGTTGAATGAGGAATTGACTGAAAATCAAGATTCCCGATGGGTGTGAGGGTCCTCGGGATTCAGCCAATTCACCCTGCCAGCCCCGATCAGCTCACCCAGGATGGGTGGCAACCCAATGATTGTTACCTTGAGGGTCCAGAGGAGCAACACCAACCCCTCAGAAGGGCATCCTTCTCAAATCACGGGTCACCCCCATACACCACACAGGCACGAGGGTGATCCAACCCGACCCTTCTCAGCCCTGTTTCCCTCTCAGACCCCCCCCACTACAACCCCCTTTCCCTTCAGACTCCCCCCCACAGCCCCCTTTCCCCTCAGTCCCTGCGAACTCCTTTCAGGCCATGTGCCTTGTCAGTGTCAACAGTGCCTTGCCCCCTTTCACTCTGGTCCTTACACCCTGGCCCTGAGGGGGGGCTCACAAAAGTAGGTCTTGTGGCCATCTGCTGCTCTCAGGTTGCAGAGAAAGTGTCGCTTAAAGAGTCCTGGAAGTTGGGTGGGCTCAGGATCTGGCCAAGATCCTGAGCCCACCACTCTCTGATCCTTGCCACTCCCTGCCAGGATGGGGGTTTTTTACCTTAGAACCCTACAGTGCAGAAACAGGCCCTTTGGCCCATCGAGTCTGCACCGAACACAATCCCACCCAGACCCTATCCCCATATCCCTACACATTTTACCTGCTAATCCCTCTAACCTACACATCCCAGGATATTAAGGGGCAATTTTAGCATAGCCAATGAACCTAACCCGCACATCTTTGGACTGTGGGAGGAAACCGGAGCACCCGGAGAAAACCCACGCAGACATGAGGAGAATGTGCAAACTCCACACAGGCAGTGACCCGAGCCGGGAATCGAATCCAGGACCCTGGAGCTGTGAAGCAGCAGCGCTAACCCACTGTGCTACCGTGCCGCCCAACTGGCCTGCCCCTTCTAGCCCTGGTCGACCTAATCCACCTCCTCCTTTGCAAACCACAATTGATATCGAAGAAATCACAGGCTGTCAATCAGGCTTAGACCCTGTCAATTTTGTGGTCAGGATCAATGGGGCATTTGAGATGCATTCAAGCGTGAAGCGAAATGAAGATAAAGGCAAGCGGCTGCGGGCCTCCTCCCCAGCTAGATCTCATTGTCCTACCCCTCTGTCCTGGAGAGCACTACGTAACAGAAGAATACAGCTACTGCGGCTGTCTCTGCTGCTGTTGCTATCAGCGTTGGTGTTGCAGCAACTCCTGTTGCAGGTTCATGTTGGTGCAACAGGAGCTGCCTTTGCGCTGCGGCAAAAGTTGGCTGCAGGGAAATGCCGGTCAAGGCTGAGCTGACTTACAAAGCAATTAGAAATCATATTCCCTTCACAAAGCAAAACTGTTCAGATCTCCTACACACCCGCACTCACCCTGGAGGATAACATTAAGGCTTTTCATCACTGTCTAATATATCCATGTGCTGTTGGATCAACAGCGTGTCAGCATGTCCACTGATTTGTATCAACTGATCAAGAGGATCAAGAAACACAAAGCATTCATCACACTTCCTGCCTCTCAATGTAAGAGAAACAGGTTGATGATTGTATAGTTTAAAGGGCCATGGTTTCTTAGTAACTGGGAAGACAATACAAACAATGGAGAACAGAATGCTTGTCAAACGACTTTGGAAAAGTCAGAGATAAACTGATGAGCAAATTCATTCCTTAATGATTTTTCCACTGATATGAGCTGGGCTACATGCTTTCTGTGGCTTCACATTCTTGAATTCCATCTCTGATTCTATTTGTTGATAGTAACCATGAGGTGCTTCTATTTCTCGAAGCAAAATCACTTGTTTATCTGTTCCAGTTTGGAAAATATTCTGATTTATCTTGCATTTGCCCGCATTGAGCTCAGTTTTGCCCACTGAGCCTCTCCATGTCCTTTTGCAGTTTTCTCTTCCTGCAGCACGGTGACGCAGTGGTTAGCACCGCTGCCTCACAGCACCAGGGACCCGGGTTCGCTTCCCGGATTGGGTCACTATCTGTGCAGAGTGTGCAATTCTCCCTGTGTCTGCGTGGGTTTCCTCCGGGTGCTCCAGTTTCCTCCCACACTCCAGAAGGTGCATTGGCCAAGTTACATTCTCCCTCAGTGCACCCGAACAGGCGCTGGAGTGTGACGACGAGGGGATTTTCATAGTAACTTCATTGCAATGTTAATGTAAGCCTACTTATGACTAATAAATAAACTTTAAGCAGAAATGGTGAGGATAATCAGTGCCACCTTTCACAGAACCATGCTACTTAGTTTGATAAATAAGTTTTATCAAACTTAGTTTGATAAATAAGAGCAATGAAGTGGAAGATGACAGAATCGCTACAGTGCAGAAGGAGGCCATATGATTCTCCAACAGAGCATCCCACACTTATCCCCATAGCCCCACATATTTACTCCACTAATCCCCCTAACCTACACGTTTTGGGAGACTAAGGGACAATTTCGCATCGCCAATGCATCAAACGTACGCATCTTTCGGACTATGGGAGGAAACAGGAGCACTCGGGGGAAACCCATGCAGACACGGGGAGAACGTGCAGACTCCGCACAGGCAGTAACCCAAGCCCAGAATTGAACCTGAGTCCCTGGTGCTGTGAGACATCAGAGCTAACCACTGTGCCACTGTGCCGCTAATGGCGTTAAGTAGCTGAAAAATCAGTAGATGAACAGGGCTTGAGAGCTAATCTCACAGACCGGCAGTGAGACAGTCAGTCAGGGGCCGAGAGGAGGTGCCTGATGATGCAGTAGGTTAACCAAAGAGCTCAGGCTTAAGGCACTTATTTTAGATAGTTACACGGGTAAAATGAGTATAGAGGATATGGGCCAAATGCGGGCAATTGGGACTAGCTTCGCAGTTTTAAAAAAAAGTTGGGTCTAAGGGCCTGTTTCCGTGCTGTAAACCTCTATGACCTGAGTATGTATGAGCAACAACATGGAAAATTTACTCGTGACAATAAATATAACTGCTCCACTCTACTATGTAGCAGTATTACTGGGTCTGTAATGTTTTTCACAAAGTACAATACAAGATATCCATGTTGATACAAAAACTTATAACATCTGCACCCTTCCCACTGAATCCTGGGGTTGGTAACATTATCATTTGTTTCTGGCCCCTTCACAGAATAAACATATTGAGATTTAGCAGCCACCACATTGAGTCCTAGACAGGGCAGCCAATTACAGTCAGGACAGCTTCATTTCCCTCATTTAAACCGTGTGCAGCCTTTTGCCTCCAGTCTACAAATGTGTTGTGATGTTTGATATCGCTGTGGTACACATTGTGAGGGCAAAGCTCAGTGTCACAAGTTGAACCCTCGGTTCATAACTTGATGAAGTTGTCTTTGGCAAACCCTAAGGTTTCACTTAAGGTTCAATGATTTGCTGTGCACTGGGCTTTAACAACAAGTTTCCCTGTGATCACATTGCAGGGAACAGGGAGCAATGTTCAGAACACGGGAGTAATGGTCACGATGGGAATCTTTGGCACAGATTTGGTGAGTCAAAGGGTCTGTTCCTGTGCTGTCCTTTTCTTCATTCCTTATCTCCTTTCATGATGTTCAGTAGTTTGATGTAGTTACAGCAAGAATAGGACTTCTCAATCATATTCCACCACTCATTTAAATCATGATTGATCATTATCTGAAATATAATGCCCCATCTTTCATATTCTTACATAAACATAGAACTACAGAAACAAGAGTGGTCCATTTAGCTCCATGAACATGTACCCCTATTCCATTAGACCGTGGGTGATCTCTATCTGAATGCAATCTAACTCTTGCTTTCGTATCCCACAATAATCTAACATAAATTTATCTAAATGTTCAAAGTTGTTTTCTTTTGTGGGTGGTTTCCAAATTTCCACTCCATTTTATATGATAACGTGCGAACTGAACAGTTTCACTCCAAGTTTAAAAAAAGTCTATTGTTCTGAGCTCTTTCAGAGGAGAAATTTCTCTCTGTCTAATCTAATGTATTACTGTGATTAAGTTTTAAACAGTGTAACATGATCAACTGTTGAAGCTTCAATATCCTATGGAATGCAACCATAAAAACCCCTACTGTGCATAAGGAGGCCATTCAGCCCAATGAGCCTGCACTGACAACAATCCCACCACCCCAGGTTCTATCCCCGCAACCCCACAACATTTACCCACTAATCCCTCTAACCTACACATCCCGGGACACGCTGAGAGGCAAGTTAGCATGGGCAATCAACTCAACCTGCATATTTTTGGACTGTGGCAGAAAACCCACGCAGACACGGGGAGAAGGTGCAAACTTCACACAGACAGTGACCCAGGCTGGGAATCGAACCCATGTCCCCGGTGTTATGAGGCAGCAGTGCTAACCACTGTGCCACCCATGATCTTTGCCTACCTGTGTGTGCTTGTAAATTAAACCATCTAATCTCCAGGATCATTCAGCTGAATTTATCCTACATTTGCTCTCCCAGGGCAAATATATCTCTCCTGAGAATGCGGTGCCCAGAGCCCAGAATTCAGTACTCCAGATGTGGTCTGAAACTGAACATTGCACTCCCAAAGTAGGAGATCGGAAACAATCCGTGAAGACGGAGTGTTACTGCGAGGTGGAGGGGTGTTGGATCAAGAGTTATAATTCCATCCCAGTGGAGATAAATCCTGTTACAAAAATTTCCAGGCTCTCATTCGGGTTGAAGTTGAATGAATGTCCGAGCCGGGAGTTATGGTGGCTGGGCATTGACAAGGAAATAGAAAGATGGTTAGTCAATGCCCCAGCTGCAAAACTCAACAGGTTTTACTGCCACCAGTCAATTTGCATCCATTGGAGTGGCCGTGCCAACTATGGGTGAGGCTACGCATAGATTTGACTGGGCCATTTATGGGTCATATATGTCAGATACTTGTAGACACATACTCCAATGACGAGGTGTTGGTGAAGTTCATAACAGTCACTATTGACAATGTAAGGAAGATATTTGCATCCATATAACTCCAGAAGAGGTGGCAGTGGTACATCATTCACAGCAGAAGGATTCCAAAAATTTCTCAAAGGCATTCGCCATGAGAGGCCAGTCCCTCACCACTCCACATCAACTGGGCTGAGAGAGCAGGTCATTAATGAAAAATCAAATGAACAGGCTCCTTCATAGTGTGCGTAGCCAGTTTTCTTTATCATATACCACCCCAACGTGAGCACAGGGATCACTCCAGGTGTGGCCTCGGTCAAGAACGTGACTGAACACGATATTCCCAAATTTGGCTGGGAAGGTTGGAGGCTAGGCAAGCCTGCCAGATGGAAAAAACACGATTCAGGAAGATAAAACAGAGGGTAGCCCTTTCCGTAATACAGCCTCTCTCCTGTGTGGGTGCACTGATGTGGGTGATAATGCAAGTCATTTAATCAACTCACGCCCCTGGACAGATTGTGTGAGTGATCCTTGATCCTTTTAATGTTGCGAAATTAATGTTGTTTTCTACTGGAGGGAAGAGGAATGGCTGATTGGAATTTATCCCCAGAGTTCAGGACACCTTCTGATGTGCTTGTGAAGAGAATCTGTGGTGGTGAATGCAACACTACAACGAGGGAAAGAACGACACTCATCTATGTGTACCCGTTGCCCTACTGGAGGAGAAAGAAGAAAGATTGTCAGTGTAATCAAATATCTAGAAGTTTCTTCTGAAAGTACAGTGTTCATTCCTGTTATAAAGCTGGAATTCTAAGGGTGTTAATTTTGAGAATTGCGAGGCTCCTCTGGTGAATGAGTGGAGTGTGGAGGGAGATATTCTCAATCACACATCTTTTCCAGTATGACTGAGCATTCGGACAGTTATTACTTGGAGAGCTCACCTGATTTTTCATTGATGTCTCGTCCTAGGACCAGCGGCATTTTCACCCACATCCTGCCTACAATAGGGACTCCTTACTGAGGGGAAATAATATCCATAATAATAATAATTATGGATTAGCCTTATTAAGAACTGTGTCCAGTCAAAGGGTTAAAAGAGACAAACCACAATTGCCTGCGCAGCGTTTAACTGCAGAGACAGGCATATCAGGGTGCAGGATGGTGGCATGCTGGCACTGTGGTTAGCAGTCACAGCACCAGGGACCCGAGTTCCATTCCTGGCTTGGGTCATTGTCTGTGCGGAGTCTGTATGTTCCCCCCATGTCTGTCTCGACAAAGCATTAGAGTGGGATTGTGACAAAAGCCTAGTAGAGCCAGAGTGTTTAGAATACAGTAGGATAACATTCATGCCATCTAAGTGTTTTGACAAGAGTAAGAGAGGTTTTGAAAAAAGATTAGTGCTGCTGCCTCACAGTGCCAGGGACTCGGGTTCAATTCCAGCCTTGGGTGACTGTCCGTGTGGAGAATACACATTCTCCCCGTGTCTGCGTGGGTTTTCCCCAGTTGCTCTGGTTTCCACCCACAGTCTGAAAGACTTGATGGTTAGGTGCATTGGCTATGCTAAATTTCCCCTCAATGACACTAATAAATACACATTTAAGCAGCTAATTCCAGACACCTGACCTACAGATAGGAAAGGGAGGAAGATATTAGAGTGTGGGATTGGTCATTAAGCCAGGTGATTGGAAAGGCGAGGTTGGTTTGTGTTCTAACACTCAGACTCAGCTGGGAGGTTTAAAGATAGTTAAAAACAATACACAGATAATAATTAAAAACCTCATGCCGATTTGATATTAGAATTAAGCAAATGTAAGATGGTTGTGTTTGATTTAAAAACTGTACTTTATAGAGGATGAAATTGTAATTAATGAATGTGAGTGGATACAGGTAACTCCCAGACTATTATTGGCACATGCTAATTAATTGTAATCGAATTTGAAACTATAATTGCTTGTTTCTGAATACTGTGCTCTGGCTTGTTATAGACTGTGAGTTGTGACTTTCCAGGTCTGAGCTACATAGCTTGATTGAAACAGCTGTTTAGAACATAGAACATAGAACATTACAGCACAAACAGGCCCTTCGGCCCTCGAGTTGCGCCAATCACATCAACCCCACCAATCTATAGACCTATCTATAACCCTCAATCCCATTAAACCCCATATACTCATCCAGAAGTCTTTTAAAAGACCCCAGCGAGTTCGCCTCCACCACCGATGACGGCAGCCGATTCCATTCACTCACCACCCTCTGAGTGAAAAACTTACCCCTAACATCACCTCTGTACTTCCCTCCCCGCACCTTAAATCTGTGTCCTCTCGTAGCGACCATTTCAACCTGGGGAAATAGCCTCTGAGAGTCCACCCTATCTATTCCTCTCAACATTTTATAAACTTCTATCAGGTCGCCTCTCAACCTTCGCCTCTCTAGGGAAAAGAGTCCCAGCTCCCTCAACCTATCTTCATAAGGCATGCCTCCCAGTCCAGGCAACATCCTTGTAAATCTCCTCTGCACCCTTTCAATAGCTTCTACGTCTTTCCTATAGTGAGGCGACCAGAACTGCACACAGTACTCCAAATGAGGCCTGACGAGGGTCCTGTAAAGTTGCAGCATTACCTCCCGACTCCTAAACTCTGTGACTTGTTCTGGTTACTTGAAGGATAAAGTTGTGATCGATTGAAAAGCTGATATTAAGGCTTGCAACATTACGGATTGGCCCTTTTACAGTTCACCAGAAACATGTTCCCCACTCCACATTCCTCTCCGCACCTCCACTTGTTTCTGAGGGTGGCAAGTCTAAACGCACCCTACACAGAAACAGAGAACACTGGAAAATCTGACAGCATCAATCAAGTTGAGAGAGAATAAAGCCAGCATTTCAAGTCTGAATGGCCCTTCATCAGAGCTAAGAGCAAAGAAAATCAGAAGAGATTTATACCATGAGGGTGCGATGGCTGTAATTGGACAAAGGAAATGTAAATGAAGGGGAAGAATGTTGAGAAAGGCTTTCACCCCAAAGCCCATCCCCACGAGAGGGAATATCCTACCATTCAGGCACCTTTTCTCAAGATGGGTGCAGCGAACTCCTACTACACAATCGAAGAGCAAAATTCCAGACCAAAATGGAGTATAAACAGAATCATAGAACCCATACAGGAGGCCATTCAGCTAATCCACCTAACCTATACACCTTTGGACACTCAGAGACAATTTAGCACGGCCAGTCCACCTTTGGGGTGTGGGAGGAAACCAGAGCACCCAGAGGACACCCACGCAGATGTAGAGAGAATGTGCAAACTCCACACGGACAGTCACCCAAGGCTGGAATGGAACTTGGGACCCTGGCGCTGTGAGGCAGCAGTGCTAATCTTTTTTGAAAACCTCTCATACTTTTGTCAAAATACGTAGATGGCATGAATGTTATCCTGTTGTATTCTAAATGCTCTGGCTCCACTGTTCTTTTGGCACAATCCCAATCTAATGTTGTGTCAAGTCTCCAAGGGACCGTGATAGAATTTGTTGCTGATTGATTTCCAGATAATACACATCATTACTTTCTGTTGCTACGTAGTCAGCTCCCACCATCGCCCTGCATTCGTCTGTGGTCAGCAGTTAATGTTTGACACAAGCAAACAGAAGCAGTGAACTGAGCAGCAGGGAAGGTCAGTGGGTTCCCTTTACTACACATTGCATCATTTCATCCCCTATGTCTAAGCTGCCCCTAGGTACCAAATATATGTTCAAGTATATGTACCAAATAATTGTTCTACCAATAAATCAATACATCAGTCATACAACCGAACATTCGATATTTTGAGATGCTCATTCCCTGTAGGACTGCTGCAATGTGGAATACATTAAGTTAATGTATGTTTTACGTATGAATCAAGTATATGCGGTGACAAGATGGCACAGTGGTTAGCGCTGCTGCCTCACAGCTTCAGGAACCTGGGTTCAATTCCGGCCTCGGGTGACTTAGTGTGGAGTGTGCACACTCTCCCCTTGTCTGCGTGGGTTACCTTCAGGTGCTCCAGTTTCTTCCCACAGTGCAAAGATGCACAGATTAGGTGGAATGGCACTGCTAAATTGCCCCAAGGTGTGTAAATTAGGTGGATTAACCACGGGAAATGTGTGTAGGGTTACAGGGATGAGGCAGGAGAGAAGCCTGGGTTAGGATATTGTCAGAGAGGTGGGACAGACTTGATGGGTCAAATAACCTCTTCTGATCTGTGGGGATTCTACGATTCTATGAAGTAACTGGATTACCATGCATTCTAATTAGTATAATAGAGAATGACAATATATAAATTCAGCTGGATATCTTATCCTTTATCATTTTGTATTACACTTACAACTTCAGCTATTATTTGTAGAAGTGATATATTCATTCACGGGATGTGGGTGTCACTGGGACAGTATTTATTGCCCATCCCTGAGGGCATTTAGGAGTCAATCACATTGCTGTGGAGCTACACATAGGCCAGACCGGGTAAGGGCGGCAGATTCCCTTCCTTAAAGAACATTAATGAACCAGATGGGTTTTTCTGACAATCGCCAATGGTTTCACGGCCGTCAGTAAATTTGTAATTCTTGACATTTTAATTGAATTCAAATTCTACCATCTGCCGTGGTGGGATTTGAACCCAGGTCCCAGAACATTAGCTGAGTTTCTGGATTAATAATCTAGGGATAATACCACAAGGCCATTGCCTTCCCTTGATGATGTTCATTGAAGATAGAGTGAAGACATGCAGGTTTAGGTGGATTGGCCATCCCTTCTTGTGGATTCTAATCCCGGGATCTTGCTGTGTTCTCTCTGTTGCCCATGCAGCTTGGAAATGTCCACGTTTTCTGACTCTATATTGCTCAGGGTCTGGCAAAACATCAATATCTCAAATGGATCTATCTGAACAAGGACAGGTATTCTGGTCAGACTTTCTTCTTCAGACTTCAAGTAAAACAGGATAGCCAAAGGTGTTGGGCCAGAGGCAGTGTCATCATGAAGGTGGCACAGTGGTCAGCACTGCTGCCTCACAGTGTCTGGTACCTTGGTTCGATTCCTGGCTTGGGTCACATTCTCCTCGTATCTGCATGGGTTTCCTTTGGGTGCTTTGAGTCCGAAGATGTGCGGGTTAGGTTGATTGGCCATGGTAAATTGCCCTTTAACGTCAGGGGGATTAGCAGCATAAATACATGGGACTATGGGGATAGGAGTTGGGTGGGATTGTGTTTGGTGCAGGCTCGATGGGCCAGAACATCGAAGATAGAACATTACAGCACAGTACAGGCCCTTCGGCCCTCAATGTTGTGCTGAGCTATGTCCAATCCCAAGATCAAGCTATCCCCTCCCATAATTCTGGTCTGCTCCATGTGCCTATCCAATAACTGCTTGAAAGTTCCTAAAGTATCCGACTCCACTATCACAGCAGGCAGTGTATTCCACACCCCAACCACTCTTTGAGTGAAGAATCTACCTCGGACATCCCTCCTATATCTCCCACCATCAACCTTATAGTTGTGCCCTCTAGTAACAGCTACATCCACCCGAGGAAATAGTCTCTGCGAAAGATGGCCTCTTTCTGCACTGTAGGGGTTCTATGATCATAATCCCGTCCTCGTCGCCAGATGTAATGATGCGCACTCATGAATCTCATTAATTATTAGTAAGAAAAACTGTACAGAGGCCAGCAGCCCCACACAGCTGCCCAGTCCCTACATGTCTTCTGCCCAAGAAAGCAGTCCACTTCCTGGGGTTATTACCCACTCTGAGTCCCAATTGGTCCCTCAACCAGATGACTCTCTTCAGTTGTGTTGCCCTTAAAGGGACAGTCACTACAACTCACTCATGCTGCCTACAAATAAATTACGTTTCAATCTCAATTGCAAAGCTCGTAAGATATGTCTGGCAGAATTAATTGACACTTGGTAATAGCGATGCATGGAGTCAAATGGATATTTGACACAAAGCTTTAGTTTGGAGATGTTTGGCTGAATGCTTAAATAGTGATTCATGGACACTTCTAGTGACACATTTGAATCATCACAGATAAATAGTGGCCTTTTGACCAGCAGGTGAGAAATTCACGCTTACTGTCAGAAATTAAAATGAGTTTCTTATCTACCTCTCCGATACTCAAATCAATTAAAGCAAAGAGATACATTTTCTGCAAAGCATAGAGAGATGATATATGGTCCATTAAGGTGCAGAACCAGGTTGGAGTTTAAGGTATTGCAAGTCTGATAGCTGCTGTTGCCTAAAGTAAATGCTAATTACTTTTTGATTGTTGTGTAGCATGGTAATGCTGCACAGTTGACAATTTTCTGTAATTACATGGTACTGAAAGCAAATAAAGAGGGCTCACCTACTTGGCGAATACAAATGAGGTGACACTTCATACCATGATCAAAACATAGACTGTAGTACATCTTTCACTGTGAAAACAGGCAATACCTTATCATTCTGTACCGGGGATAGACAATCTGCCTGTTTTCCATCTGACAGTGTATAGGTTAAAGTCAATCCAAGGTATGAAACATAGACATATAGAATCCCTCCAGTTCAGTAGGAGGCCATTCAGCCCATCAAGCCTGCATCGACAGCAGTCCCACCCAGGCCCTATCCCTGTAACCCCATGCTAGTCCTCCTGACACTAAGGGGCAATTTACCATGGCCAATCCATCTAACCTGCATGGACAGTGGGAGGAAACCCATGCAGACACGGGGAGAACGTGCGGGCTGAGGCTGGAATTGAACCTGGGGCCCTGGCACTGTCAGGGAGCACAGCGAATCACTGTGCCAAGTAGATCTTTAATATTTGCACATGCTGAAAATTATAGAATCCCTTCAGTGCAGAAGGAGGCCGTTCAGCCCATTGCATCCGTGCTGATCCTCTGGCAGAGCATCCTCACCCACATCGACTGCCTTCCCCAAGCATTTACCCACTAATCCCCCTAACCTACACAACTTTGGACACTAAGAGGCATTTTAGCATGGTCAATGCACTTACCCAGCATGCCTTTCGGACTGCAGGAGGAAACCAGAGAACCCGGAGGAAACCCACGCAGACGTGGAGCGAACATGCAGACTCTGCGCAGACAGTGACCTGAGCTGGGAATTGAACCCGGTTCCCGTGAGGCAGCCGTGCTAACCACTCGCCGCCCTATAAGGAACAAAGCTAAATCTGACACTCGAATACTCATTACTGGGAAGGTTCGGATCTCTGCATCTCTAAAACAATTCCACTGAATAAAGAAACATTCAAATTTTATGGAAACCTGACATGATACTACTAAAAGAAACATGTCTCCTACCAATTAAAAACAAATGTTTTTGTTCGGAACTTTTCTGGAACATAAGAACATAAGAAATAGGAGCAGGAGTAGGCCATCCGGCCCTTCGAGCCTGCCCCGCCATTCAATAAGATCATGGCTGATCTGTCGTGACTCAGCTCCACCTTCCCGCCCTCTCCCCATAACCCTTAATCCCCTCTCTTATCAAACACCCATCAACCCGCTTCTTAAAAATATTTAGCGAGGCAGCCTCCACCACTTCAACGGGCAGAGAATTCCAGAGATTAATATGGGGTTTCATTTATTTTGCTTGAAGCACTTCACATCTCTGTGGCCTTCACAAATGATTCAGAGATTTGATTACTCTACGCTCCCAAATATGTTCTAAGTATATGCATTGCCTTATTTCCACAGATAGCTATTTGTGTTTTCTTCATGTGGAGAACACTCATCGTTCATGTGTGTCAGTTGCCATGGCAGTCTATAAATAGAACGTGGACCAAATGAATCATTCCAGTTGAAAATAAATAACCCTTGCAATAAAAGTGACAGCAAGAATGTTTTGGGAATGTATTACCAACTTTCAGCAACGTGAAACACTTTGTAAAAGTTTCAGATCATTTTGAAAATCGATACAATAATTTAGTGTCAAATCAGGATTAATTCCACAAATAGTAGCCAAACTTGACTATCTTTAGTGTTTGCTCTTAATTTGAAGAACACAAGTGAATTGCCAGTAAAAAAAAGCAAATGTTTTTGAATCTAAATTCAATCAACTACAATGGATTTTTTCCTCAGAAACTAAGTTGTACTTTCCTCCTCTCTTGACAAGCATGGCTAATATCAAATGGTTGGTTTATATGTTGCTATGGAGGCAATATTGACAAAATGCATTGCCATGCCTCCTATATTTTACATAGCTTATTTCCATCTAAGTTTGTATCTAGGTTTAAAGCAGGGCTTATATTTACACTGTGCATTTTTTCTATCTGAGCTGATTTAAGAACATAAGAAATAGGAGCAGGAGTAGGCCATCTAGCCCTTCGAGCCTGCCCCGCCATTCATTAAGATCATGGCTGATCTTATTTCCACCCTCCTCTGGGCTACGATGTAATGTAGCAGTCTTGGCTCTGAAACAGAAGGTTGTGAGTTCAAATGCCACTCTGGAGATTTGAGCACAGAATCTAGTGCAGTACTGTGGATGTGCTACTGTGTCAAACATGCTATTTTTTTGCATGAGGTGTTAAAGTGAGGCGCCGCCTGCTCTCAGGTGGGAGCACCCGATTTCTCTTCTGTAACCAGGACCATACTTATTCCTCGAGTATCATTATTAAAGCAGATAATCTGGTAATTATCTGGTTTGTGGAACCTTGCTGTGATACACAGGCGCAGAATCTGGTGAGAGGCCAAAATGAGAACCTCACTAGCGAGATCTTATGACGTGATTGTCTCCAACCCCTGACACACTGAGGTTGCCACCTAGAAATTTTGGGAACTTCATTTGAATACATCTCAATCTCATTCACAGTTTCCCTGCTCTATCGCCCCTCACACTGGGATTTCCCCCCCTTACTGACATGATGTCATGTTGGCAAGGTTTACAAACCCAAAGATTGTGGGTTGGGTTGATTGGCCAGACTAAATTGACCCTAAATGGGCGATAGAGCTAGTGTCAGGGGTTTAGCAGCGTAAATACGTGAGGGTTACGGGAATAGGGCCTGGGTGGGATTGTGGTTGGTACAGACTCAAAGGGCCAAATGGCCTTCTTCTGTACTGTAGGGATGCTATGATTCTAGATCTGGAGCAACGTGAATGGGGTAAAAGAAATCACACGTACAAGTACAGCCCCCAGGGGAGAGGAATGTGCACAGACGGTAATGGGGCAGTTCCCTGGCACTTTCCTGGCACTAGCCTGGCACCAAGGTATTGCTCCCCCCCGGCATTGCTCCCTGGCATTACATCCTGGAACCTGGCACTGCTCCTTGCACTGTTTGCTGGCACTCCCCTGGCACCATGGTATCTCCCCTGGCACCCTGGCATTGCTCTGGCTCCGTGGCATTTCCCTCTGCACTGCTCCCTAGGCCTTCCTCTGAGGAGCAGGGGGAGGTGGAGTCTCCTGTGCCTGTGGAGGCTGCTGAGCCTGTCCCAGCAGTATGATCGAGTGGGACACACCAGCGGCATTCTGTTGTGTACCGAGATATATGGCAGGAAATGCTGGCTATGTGATTGGTGTGCTGCACATTGCTTCCCTCTTCCTGAGCCAGCACTTAAACAAGAAAATAGAAATTCCCACCCAATATCTTTCATTTACTATCAATGGATTAGGAATGGCCGTCACTCTGTAGGCAAACAGCATCTAGAATTGGGGCTCCCCTCCTTAACTTTGTCTTTAAACCCTCACACAAAACACAGTGCTTTACGATAGCGTTCACAGGGAACATTTCTCTTGCAAACGAACTTTAAGCTTTCTATCTACAAAGTCATTGATTTTGTTTAACTCGCTACATGTATTTGCTGAAGGAGATTTTTTAAAATGAGCTGTGATGTTTCCAGTTGAATCCAGGCACTGATATCAGCCAACTGGAAAATTGATTCCAAAGAATAGAATCCACAACGCGGAGGAAACCATTTGGCCCATTGAATCCGCACCGGATCTTTGACAGAGCATCCTACCAAAGCCCTAACCTCATAACCCCACACATTTACCTCATTAATCCCTCGAACCTACACATCTTTGGCCAATGAGGGGCAATTTTGCATGGCCAATCCACCCAACCTGCATACCTTTGGAGTGTGGGGAGGAAACTGGAGCACCCGGAGGAAACTCAGACACAGGGAGAACATGCAAACTCCCTGGTCACTCAGACAGTGACCCGAAGCTGGAATTGGCATGACAAAGGAAAACAGGGATTTTGGTCGCTCTGCCCTGATGCATTGGGCAGTGGATATAATTTCACTGATAGAGTTTCTCTCAAAGTCATCACAAGGTAAACCTCAGCATTTGACATGAGATGGGACTTGAATGAGCATAATAGTGTTTTGATTCCAATGTGGAACTTAAGAAGAGGACTCCTTTTGCATGGAAAGGAAATACAAATATAAATGCAGGTTGTGAAATGGGACAAAGGCTTGTAGAGAAGGCAATAAATTTGCCATTGTTTATTTAAAATTAGGCACACACAAAGCGACTGTAGAAATGCCATTGGGATATAGTGAGTATTTATATCTTATTGAAATCATTTCCTGTCTGCATATCTTCCCGTTATCATGAGTTTCAGTCACATTCTGCTGTTGACCTCTTCTATTATAAATTGTTGTGTCAACATTTCGCACTCAATGTTGCTGTGCGAATTTTACTGTCTCGCGTGTCACGGGAATCGGAATGGGGTGAGGGGCGGACCGTGGAAAGGTCCGTTGACCTTGGGTGGGATTTTCCGGTTTCGGGGCAAGCGCGGCTGGGAAATCCCACCCCAAATGTCACAATCTGTCGATGATTCAATTGAATTGCTCCGAAGGAATTGCCAAACAATTTTACCTTCCATTTATTTTTCATACTGGAATTCCTCACTCACTCATTAGAGGTCCTTGCTGGTATTTTCCCACCCGGCTGCAATGAGTGGAGATTTGGTTTTTCGCCAATCTCTTCGCTGCAGTGGGAACATGGTGTGAATGAGCAGTAAGATCGCATCCCTTGTGTGCTGGCATAACTTGGCAATAGTGAGACGGCTGCCCATGTTACCCTTCACTTTGTTTTATTTTATCACAGAGTCAGTGGAAAAGAGGTTTTGTCTGCGGTGTGGGAAGTGTAGCTGTCCCCATCAACACCAAAACCCAATTTTGTGCACAGTAACTTTAAACATAAGAACATAAGAACATAAGAAATAGGAGCAGGAGTAGGCCATCTGGCCCTTCGAGCCTGCCCCGCCATTCAATAAGATCATGGCTGATCTGTCGTGACTCAGCTCCACATTCCCGCCCTCTCCCCATAACCCTTAATCCCCTCTCTTATCAAAAACCCATCAACCCGCTTCTTAAAAATATTTAGCGAGGCAGCCTCCACCACTTCAACGGGCAGAGAATTCCAGAGATTCACCACCCTTTGAGTGAAGAAGTTCCTCCTCAACTCTGTTCTAAACCGCCTCCCCTTTACCTTGAGGCTGTGCCCCCTAGTCCTACTGTCTTTTTTGAGCGGGAAGAGTCTCTCCTGCCACTCATGGTGAGGATCCCCTCCCCGAGGCTTTCTACTGCGGATGCCACCCTTGGCAGTGTTGGCCTGGGAAGCACGCAGGACAGTCAATAGCTGGTCCACCTGAAAGCTTTGGGATTCCTCCCAGCAGCCTTGCAGTTGGTCCAGTGTGGCCATCAGCTCCTCCTGCATTCCCTGGCAATCGCTGCATCTCCAACAGCTGAGGGAGAAATGATTGGCAGGGATGCATTGGGTCAGATTCTCTGTCCTCACCCGCAGCTGGGACTCATAGAAACCCAACAGTGCAGAAGGAAGCCACTCGGCCCATCGAGTCTGCACCGACCACAATCCCATCCAGCCATTGTCTCCTGTGGTGTTCCAGGCTCCATGCTCGCTGGAGGCCTCAATCTGACCCCCACAAGCTGCCCCAGGCCTTCCTCAGCCAATTACTGACATTTGCATGCCACGTCAGCCCAGAAGTGTTCTGGATGGGCATCGAAAAACACAGCTGGCATGGATGACACAGTGGCACATTGGTTCGTACTGCTGAACTTGCAGTGCCTGGGACCCAGGTTCGCTTCTTGCCTTGGGTGGATTCCAGTCTGTGTGGAGTTTGCACATTCTCCCCGTGTCCGCGTGGGTTTCCTCCGGTGGTGCTCCGGTTTCCTCCCAATACTCCGAAGATGGGCAGATTATGTGGACTGATCATGTTCAGTTGCCCCTGGGAGTGGGATTTTCCGGCTGTAATCACCCAGAAAATCCCAACTGAGGCCAACAGACCTTTGAGTGGTCCATCAATGATTCCTTATGGCAAGCGGGATGGGAGAAGTCTCTCGTTAGTGTCAGGGAGATTAGCAGCACAAATATATAGGTGTTATAGGGATAGGGAATGGGTGGATTGTTTTGGTGCAGGTTTTTTGGTGGCGGCACGGTAGCACAGTGGGTTAGCACTGCTGCTTCACAGCTCCAGGGTCCTGGGTTCGATTCCCGGCTCGGGTCACTGCCTGTGTGGAGTTTGCACATTCTCCTCGTGTCTGCGTGGGTTTTCCTCCGGGGTGCTCCGGTTTCCTCCCACAGTCCAAAGATGTGCGGGTTAGGTTCATTGGCTATGCTAAAATTGCCCCTTAGTGTCCTGGGATGTGTAGGTTAGAGGGATTAGCAGGTAAATGTGTAGGGATATGGGGATAGGGTCAGGGTGGGATTGTGTTCGGTGCAGACTCGATGGGCTGAAGGGCCTCTTTCTGCACTGTAAGGGTTATGGTTCTATGGTTCAAATGGTCTTCTTCTGCTCTGTCAGGATTCTATGATTGGACAGGAAGGATCGATGAATAAACTAGGCTTTGTACTCGTTAGAGTTTAGAAGAATGAGGGGAGATCTCATTGAGATGTATAAGATGATGAATGGGATGGATAGGATAGAGGTGGAGAGACTCTTCCCACTCAAAAAAGACAGTAGGACTAGGGGGCACAGCCTCAAGATAAAGGGGGGGCAGTTTAGAACAGAGTTGAGGAGGAACTTCTTCACTCAAAGGGTGGTGAATCTCTGGAATTCTCTGCCCGTTGAAGTGGTGGAGGCTGCCTCGCTAAATATTTTTAAGAAACGGGTTGATGGGTTTTTGATAAGAGAAGGGATTAAGGGTTATGGGGAGAGGGCGGGAAGGTGGAACTGAGCCACGACAGATCAGCCATGATCTTATTGAATGGTGGGGCAGGCTCGAAGGGCCAGATGGCCGACTCCTGCTCCTATTTCTTATGTTCTTATTTCTTATGTTTCTCAATATACGGGAAATTGGCTTTTTAGCTCCCACTGCACTTGCCCCCATCGACTGGCACCCTCGCTGCTAACCCCCCAGCCCCTTATTAAACTGGCTGGAGAACTTGTGTCTTTATCTCAGACTGTTGCCAAGGAGAGGGATGGGATAGATAGCTAAGAGTTGGGGAACATAAAGTAGTTTCAGTCTTCCCAATATTTAATTGTAGGAAATGTTTGCTCATCTTGTCCTCGATGTTGGATGTAGAGGAGTGGAGGGAACTGATGGTGAGGCAGAGCTGGGTGTTCTCAGCAATGCACAGGCAAACTAACGCTGGTCTTTCGGATCATGTCGTGGATGAGTACATGGGATTTAACGGGATTGAGGGTTATAGATAGGCCTAGTAGGTAGGGATATGATCAGCGCAACTTGTGGGCCGAAGGGCCTGTTTGCGCTGTAGTTTTCTATGTTCTATGTCACTGAGAGGCAGCAGGTACATGCAAAATAGAAGGTGGTCAAGGATAGATCCTTAGCGGTCACTTGGAGGTTCAGTGCCAGAGCACAAGAAAAGACACTGTCAGCAATTCCCTGGCTATGATCTGATGGGAAAGATCGGAACCACGGAAAGGAAGAGATTGGGAAAGGCAGCTGAAAGGTCGGGAAGTTTGAGGAGGGAAAACTTATCTTCGTCAAACCAGCCTCCCATCCATTGACTCTGTCTATACTTCCCATAGCCTTGGCAAAGCAGCCAGGATAATTAAGGACCCCACGTATCCAGGACATTCTTTCTTCCATCGGGAAAAAGATACAAAAGTCTGAGCTCATGCTGCCATCAGACTTTTGAATGGATCTACCTTGTACTAAATTGATCTTTCTTTACACCCAAGCTATGACTTTAGGACTACATTCTGCACTCTCTCCTTTCCTTCTCTATGAAAGGTATGTTGTGTCTGTATAACACACAAGAAACAATACATTTCACTGTTTGTTAATACATGTAACAATAATAAGTCAAATCAAATCGAATACCAGTCAAAATTCTTAGCCCTTGGATCCTGTCGCACTCTTGCCTCCCAGTAGTAATTCCCACCGCCCTCCCGAACCAGAGGACAACCCACCTCCATCTCTGAGATGCTGGAATCCCCCTTCTATCGAAATATTGCAGGACACGGAGACGAGAGCAGACTCTGCCAGAAACTATTCCCAACACTAACAGATCCATCAGTGTTCCTGATCATTCAACTGTCACACAATCTCTGTCCTTATAACATCTCTGTCTCAGGGTGACAAGTCTGCAGGGATATTTTAGTGGGCTATGAAAATAGTAGAGGTGTTTTCATCTTCACAGGAGAGGACGCAAGTTTCCTACCAGGAATAGAAGATAATCTAGGGGATAAAAAGACAGGAAATTAAGATGATTAATGTCAGCAGAGGAAATGTATTGGGGAAAATTTACACAACTAAAAGTTGTCAAATCTCTGGGACAGGATGGCCTAGTGTTTAGTGTTTTAAGTCATAGAATTGGAGAGCAGAATGGGGCCATTTGGCCCATCGAGTCTGCACCGCCTCTCCGAAGGAGCTTCTTACACAGACCCTATCCCCGTAACCCCACATATTTACCCTGTTTACCCCCTCCATAACCTCTGCTCTATCTCACTGCAGTGCAGACCCAGAGGCACAGACGCTGATACCCCTATACTTGTTGCAACCTTTGTGTGCACGGGTCACTAACTCGTCTGCCCTCCCTGGGACGTTACCGTGATGCTGTCCTGCAGAAAATCACCCCAGAGTACTTTCAGACACCTGGCAGTGGAGGAAGTTAAAACTTGTAATCAAGCTGGCTGGCCCATTAAATAATGCAGGATGTGACTCGCTGCCTCAGGCTTCTTGTTTAAGAAGGGACAATGCAACGAGCTGCGTGGTCAAAGTTTAGAATCCTGGCATCACACCAGCCGATTGAGTTGCGTGATGAAAGCATGATGCCAATTCAATATCTTCGGGCATCACAGGGGAAACATCTGTATATGCTCAAATCAGTAGACAATATGACACAGATAGCCTCCTGGGAGCAGTCCACCCCAAGGAAACCATGCAGACTGTACAGTTATGTAAGAACATAAGAAATAGGAGCAGGAGTAGACCATCTGGCCCTTCGAACCTGCCCTGCCATTCAATAAGATCATGGCTGATCTGTCGTGGCTCAGTTCCACATTCCGGCCCATCCCCATAACCCTTAATCCCTTCTCTTATCAAAAACCCATCAACCTGCTTCTTAAAAATATTTAGCGAGGCAGCCTCCACCACTTCAACGGGCAGAGAATTCCAGAGATTCACCACCCTTTGAGTGAAGAAGTTCCTCCTCAACTCCGTTCTAAACCGCCTCCCCTTTATCTTGAGGTTGTGCCCCCTAGTCCTACTGTCTTTTTTGAGCGGGAAGAGTCTCTCCACCTCTATCCTATCCATCCCATTCATCATCTTATACGTCTCAATGAGATCTCCCCTCGTTCTTCTAAACTTAACTTCAATTTTCTCCCAAAATAGGGCCCTCTAATTAAAGCCTTGGTTGTCTGGTCAAGTGCTTAATAGCGCAATGGGAATACCTTCTATTTCTCAAGTGCCCCCTTTAGTCTTAGCTTAATGTTAGTTATGGAATTTGGACATGAAATTTGAGGAACGTTGAATAACTGAATGTGCTCCAAGTTAAAATTCTAGTTCCACTAAAGCAATAAGACTGGCAAATCACCACTAATGTCTCATTTGCCTAAAAACAGAAGAAATTTAGCTAATCGTCAAACGTTTAAAGTTTATTTACTAGTGTCACAAGGAGGTTTACATTAACACTGCAATGAAGTTACTGTGGAAATCTTCTAGTTGCCACACTCTGGCGCTTGTTCGGGTACACTGACGGAGAACTTAGCATGACCAATGCACCCAACAAGCATGTCTTTCAGACTGTAGGGGGAAACCAGAGCACCCGGAGAAAACCCACGCAGTCACAGGGAGAATGTGCCAATTCCACACAGACAGTCACCCAAGACTGGAATTGAACTTGCGTCCCTGGTGCTGTGAGGCAGCAGTGCTAACCACTGATCCACCGCACTGCCCTCACTACAGCCAGTATGACAGAGATAAACGTCCGGTTATCTGAAAATGATGCTACTCTCTTTTTTTTGTTACTTTCCACCCCAAAGGAATAAAGAAGTTGCATTTATATTGTGCCCCACAGCCTCAGAATGCTTGCCATCCAATAAGTTACTTTCAAAATGAAGCCATAGTTTGTGGATATTTCATGTCTTAGCCTGAGAATCAGGCTAAGAATAGAATCATAGAATCCCTAGAGTACAGAAGAAGGCCATTTGGCCCATTAAGTCTGCACTGACACAATCCCACCCGGGCCCTATTCCCGTAACCCTCACACATTTACCCTAGCTAGTCTCCCTGAAACTAGGGTCAATTTGATATGGTCAATCACGCTGACCTGCACATCTTCGGACTGTGGGAGGAAACTGGAGCACCCGGAGGAAACCCACACATGGGGAGAAAGTGCAAACTCCACATAGACACTGACCTGAGGCTGGACACTATGAATTAGCAGTGACATTGACCCTGGCGCTGTGAGTTAGCAGTTCTAACTAATGTGCCACCATGCAGCCCCTATCAATAGGATTTACAGAAGAAACAAAATCAGTTGATTCTGAAAACCTATAATGAATATATGAAAGCCAAACAATCTATTAACTGCACAACATTCACCCCAAAAGACTTTCAATAGGACTATACAACAACATGGAATTATATAGCATTATATACCAATGTGGTATAAAGTCCCAAGATCTTTCATTGGACATTAATCAGACAAAATCTAATACTGACTCACATAACTCATTGTAATGGTACATTGCAATAGATATTGGGGGAGGCGGTGGGGGAATGGTATTTGTCACTGGACTCGTAATCTAGAGACTCAAGGCAGTGTTCTGGGGACTTGGGTTTGAACCCCTACATGGCAGATAGTGAAGTTTGAATTCAATAAAGTTCTGGAATTAAGAATTCCTGGCTTGGATCACTGTCTGGAGTTTGCACATTCTCCTCGTGTCTGCGTGTTTTTCCTCCGGGTGCTCCGGTTTCCTCCCACAGTCCGAAGATGTGCGGATTAGGTTGATTGGCTATGCTAAAATTGCCCCTTAATGTCCTGAGATGGGTAGGTTAGAGGGATTAGTGAGTAAAATATGTAGGGATATGGGCATAGGGCCTGGGTGGGATGGTGGTCGGTGCAGACTCGATGGGCCGAAGGGCCTCTTTCTGCACTGTGGGGTCCTATGAAGAATCTACTGCTGATCATGAAGCCATCGTCAATTGCCATCGGGAAGGAAATCTGCCATCCTTAACTGACCTGGCCTACATGTAACTCCAGCACCTCAGCAATGTGGATAACTCTTAACTGCCCTGTGAAATGGCCTCGCAAGCTATTCTGTTCGGGGCAGGTGATAAATACTGGCCTAGCCAACGATGAACAAGCCCTGAATGAATAGAAGAAAAATAAAATATTCCTGCTTAAGTTACAGAATGCATTCTTCAGAAAAAATAAGCTGTCACCATTGTCCGATCTGTTTTTGGGACAAAAAAGATCTTATGGGCTACGGGTTTTTTTTTTGTCAGCATTTCTATTAAAATGCAAACGTCTGCAAACACCCACCTTTGTGGATTCTTATTTCATCCGTGTCAGTGAGCTGGTGGAGATTTTGCATTATCAAAGAAACCTCATTCACATTCTGGCCCAGCTGCTGAAGATTGGTTGTTCCAGTCTATTTTAAGAACTCAGGTCACACCACAAATAGACTGGGGCCAAATTCTGTGAACACGAAGTCATCGTTGTTTGCTGTTGTTTTGTGGATTGTTCAGAAACGTATGCTCCTGAACAAAATGCGTATTAATTCGTGGATTTGGCAACATTCAGGGGGCTGGGAATTTAAGTGCGTTACATTGGTGTTTTATTCAGTGCAATGCATAATATCCTGCTATCTGACATCCAGCTAATCCCTGCGTAACATTGTCTGTAGGAATTTGATAAACAAACAGAAAACATTTCAATTCTCTATTTAATTGAAAAATAGATGTTTTGGAAAAGGGAAATGGATACTTTCTGTTGTTCTATCGCTGAAACATATCAAGTTTGGTTTGAATTGTTAAGAGATATATGAATGCCTGGATAAATCGTAGAGTCATTACAATGCAGACGGAGCTATTTGGCCCTTCAAGTCTGCACTGACTACAATCTTACCCAGTCCCTATCCCCATAATCCCCCCTATTTACCCTACTATTCCCCTATCCCCATAATCCCCCTTATTTACCCTACTAGTCCCCTGACACTAAGGATCTGATTTTACCATTTTGATTCAAAGTGCTGAATCTGGGTACAATTCAGATCCGACTTGGGAAACTGTTCTCAGGTGCCCCCAAATGCACTTAGCCTGAAAAAAAAAAGATCCTGGGTCCGAATAGTGCTGTGGTTGGGGCTTATTGTCCTCGAAACGCTGCTGCTCCAATCAGAGCTTTGAACCGCGCGTGCGCAGTGAAAAAAAAATTTGGAAAAAGCACCCCTGTCACATCGCTCCCAGGCCGCAAAAAGGGGATAAAGCGGGTCGGGAGCGAAAAGCGGGAGCGATTGGCCCCCACTGACATCACTGTCCCCCTTATCCACCCACCTCCCGCTACCCAGACTAATCGCGATCCTTAGCCCCACTTCCCTGCAACCCCCCTGCAGATCTCCCCTGCCACCCCACCCCTCCCCCCCACCAGAAATCCATCTGGCCTCCCTACCCCCACCACCCCCTCTTCCCTCCCCCCCCCCCCACCGGAGGGGGGATCAGACCTTCCTCCACCTCCCCCCAGAAAGTGGGTCAAGCCTCCACCCTGCCACCCCACCCCTCCCCCACACCAGAAATCCATCTGGCCTCCCTACCCCCACCACCCCCTCTTCCCTCCCCCCCCCCCCCCCCCACCGGAGGGGGGATCAGGCCTCCCTCCACCTCCCCCCAGAAAGTGGGTCAAGCCTCCACCCTGCCGTCCCTACCCCTGCCGCACTAGAGATACATCTGACCCATCTCCCTTCTCCCTACCCCACCCCCCCCAAGTCAGAGAATGATCGAGCCTCCCTCCTTCTCCCCTCTCACCTACCCACCCCCCATTGCCTCCATCAGAGAATGATCGAGCCTCCCTCCTTCTCCCCTCTCACCTACCCACCCCCCATTGCCTCCATCAGAGAATAATCGGGCCTCCCTCCTCCCCCCCCCCCCCCCGCCTTCACCAGCGAGCGATCTGGTCCGCCTCCCTCCCCCTCACCAGCGATGTGAAACAGATCTTTGCCGAGCAGATCTGTTTCGCGCTGAATCTAGACGAACGCAATGGTTAAGGGGGAACTGCTGGTAAATTTGTGCGGGCAGCCCCATTAAGTCAATTTGAATACATGCAAATACATTTAAATCACCCCGTTTCAGGTGAGCTTTGGATTGTGGGCATTTTTGGGCCTTGGTAAAGCTGGGCATCCGGGCGGATGTGGGTGTGGATGGTGTTAGTCACCTCACGCCTGATTTTACCAAGAATTCGCGCCCAAAACCGGGCGTGATGCAATGGTAAAATCGGGCCCTAAGGGGCAATTTACCATGGCCAATCCACCTAACCCCCACATCTTTGGAGTGTGGGAATAAACTGGAGCACTCGGAGGAACCCCATGCAGACATGGGGAGAACATGCAAAGTCCTCATAGACAGTGACCTGAGGACAGAATTGAACCCAGGTCCCTGGTGCTGTGAGGCAGCAATGCTAACCACTGTGCCACCGTGGGTACATGGGTATTTAGCTTTGCAGCTGAAACAATATGTTCCGAATATATATATATATATAAAACTCCTCATTTGGAGTACTGTGCGCAGTTCTGGTCGCCTCACTATAGGAAAGACGTAGAAGCTATTGAAAGGGTGCAGAGGAGATTTACAAGGATGTTGCCTGGACTGGGAGGCATGCCTTATGAAGATAGGTTGAGGGAGCTGGGACTCTTTTCCCTGGAGAGGCGAAGGTTGAGAGGCGACCTGATAGAAGTTTACAAAATGTTGAGAGAATAGATAGGGTGGACTCTCAGAGGCTATTTCCCCGGGTTGAAATGGTCGCTACGAGAGGACACAGATTTAAGGTGTGGGGAGGGAAGTACAGAGGTGATGTTAGGGGTAAGTTTTTCACTCAGAGGGTGGTGAGTGAATGGAATCGGCTGCCGTCATCGGTGGTGGAGGCGAACTCGCTGGGGTCTTTTAAAAGACTTCTGGATGAGTATATGGGGTTTAATGGGATTGGGGGTTATAGATAGGTCTATAGATTGGTGGGGTTGATGTGATCGGCGCTCACGTGCTCACTGTGTCTGTTTGTGCTGTAATGTTTTCTATGTTCTATGTTCTAAAACTTATATATATGTATATATGTGTTACATATGCTATCTGAATCTTATGTATATTGTTCAATTGTACATGACCACATTTTCTGATTACACAATTTAATTATGACTACAAATACATTTTTGATGGGTTTGCCGCTCATTTTCATTGACAGCTGAAGCATTTTCGTTGTATTTAGCTGAGCTTTAAGTACAAAACACAAACAAATACAAATGGGTATTGAGGTGGAATATGACCCTTCAAATTTCACTGAGCATTTAATGCATTTGTACAAAGTTCCTTTCTCCCGTTCTGACAGAAAATCCGGCTAATTAACTTGCGTGGCTTAGAAACATCAGCAAGTCAGTAAAAGAAATTCACACAAGTGTTTTAGACGTTGACACTATTATTCCGAGCTGAACTTGAAGGCAGTATGTTGATCTATTTGACTGCACCACCTGCTTTCAGTTTGTTGGGGAAAAATGGCACCTTCACATCTAATGGGGAATGTCTGCTCATTGTGGTAAAGTAAAAAAGATGTTCCGGACCCCCAAAGGCATTAAGACCCTCTACACCTGCCTATTTGAGGCCCTCTTTGTAAAATTGTCTCGTTGGTCTGTATGTGGCCCTGACATCAGTTGGTTAGGATCAATTAGAAGTTCAAAGTTTATTTATTAATGTCACAAGTGAGCTTACATTAACACTGCAATGAAGTTAGTGTGAAAATCCCCTACTCACCACACTCTGGCACCTGTTCAGGTACACTGTGGGAGAATTTAGCTTGGCCAATGCACCTAATTAGCAGGTCTTGCCCACTGTGGGGGGAAACCAGAGCATTTGGAGGAAACCCACGCAGATACGGGGAGGACATGCTGAGTTCCTACACAAACCGTGACCCAAGTCATGAAGTTGAACCCGAGTCCTGGCACTGTGAAGCAGCGGTGCTAACCACTGTGCCTCCGTACCGTTATTTACTGTATATAATTCATGGGTTAGTACAACATTATGTTTAGAATAAAGCAGTGTGTTTAAACAATGTGTTTATATAACCAATGCATTGTAATGGGGAAATAGGGTAATTTGTAATACTTTTCTGACCCATGAAAGAATAATGAAGGCAAACACAGCAGGATGATAGAGACACTAAGGTCAATGGTGCATCCAATCTCTTTATAAAATCTATTTATATTCTGACAATGTCTGCACAGTAATCCCATTTCAAACTGCACTTAGCACTATCATTGTAAAACATTAACGTTTATTTTCTTGAAGCAATTAGGATTAATCGACTGCTATTCTGTCAACATTAATCCTGCTCATTTATATCTAAAGGTGTATTGTAAATATTATTTGGGAAATTGCAGATAATTGACATATATCATTTGGAACAATTATTAGTAGCACAAAGAAATATAATTTTGGGGATAGTACAATGGGAAATAAAGAATATTAAAATTGCTGCATCTCCAAATATTAAATATTCAGAAAATAAAATATTGTGATTAATAGGCATGTCGAATAGTTTCTATTTTTATAGTGCTTTTGATCTGATTTATTATTGTCACCTGTATTGGAGCTGTGATTTCGACGAGTGGCTGCCTTTTGGCATTTAGGTCCACCTTGTTGACCAGCAAGGGGCATGCGGGCGGCAGGTTGTGGTGGGTTGCTCTTGGATGTTGCTTCAGGAGTTGCCTACTGCTTCATGTCGTTGGTGTGCGTAAACTGGACCATCTTGAGGGCATCATGGCAGCTCAGAGGCTATCTCTGTTGCTGTGCAGACACATGGATTTGGGCCTGTGTCCGTGGGAGTTTGCGCGTTCTCCCCGTGGTTGCGTGGGTTTCCTCCGGGTGCTCCGGTTTCCTCCCACACCCCAAAAATGTGCTTTTAGGCTGATTGATTGGGTAACAAATTGTCCCTATATTGGACGTCCCTGATCCTCGCACATTAGGCGTAGACTAAAATCATGAATAGGTCACTGAGACAATGGGACGGCGGCGTGGGCTCGTTGGGCCGAAGGGCCTGTTTCCCGTGCTGTGTTCTTCTTTGTTTGTTCTTATTTCTTGCACACTACACAGAAAAATTTACACCGAAGAGAACTCTTCACTCACCTGACGAAGAGGGAAACCTCGAAAGCTAGTGAGTTTACTATCAAATAAATCGGTTGGACTTAAACCTGGTGTTGACAGACGTCTTACTGATTTACGCTGGCCGTATTTCCTTTTCTGTGCCATTTCACCACAACCCCTCTATCCCTCAATTTACCAAATATTTATTCACTCCCACTTGCAAAACTTTGAATGACCCAGTCTCCACTAACCTTGTGTGGCAGAGAATTCCAAAGAGCACCCTCTGCAAGAAGAAACTTCTACGCCATTTTAAACCACTGGGCCTTTATCTTGTAGCTATGTCCCCTCATTTGAGACTAGTGAAAACATCTCACCATCTGCCCTGTCAGGAACTTATATATTTGCATAAGCCTTCAAAACTCTTCTAAACTCCAAGGAATACAGGGAGCAAGACAATTTAGCCTCTCTTGAGAGACAATCACCTCATCCCAGGAATTAGCCTGGTGAATCTCCTTTGGACTGTCCCCAGTGCTACTATATCCTTGTTAAGGCAAAGGAATCTTATGTCCTCTATTTTTCTCAATACTTGTATCTGCTCTGTTCTTCATGGATCCCACTTGTAGAAGTTTATAGAACAAAGAACAAAGAACAACCAGCACGGGAAACAGGCCCTTCGGCCCAACGAGCCCGCGTCGCCACATCACCCTACACCTATTCTACCCTGCATATCTATGAATGGAACCCTACTCAGTCAGATTCAGGGAAGATAGTGTCAATTTGGTAAAAACCGATTAGCCTGAGAGCACATCTTTGGGGTGTGGGAGGAAACCGGAGCGCCCGGAGGAAACCCACGCAACCACAGGGAGAATGCGCAAACTCCCACAGACACAGGCCCAAATCCATGTGCCTGCACAGCCAGCAGTGCTAGTCACCGAGCTGTTGTGGTGCCCGTCTACCGGTCCAGGATCAAGCACACACACCGACACGAAGTTCTAGGCCACTCCTGGAACTTCCAAGAGCAGCCCAGGCATGACCCGCCGTGTGAATGCCCCTCGTTTGACACGAGGTGGACCTCCACCTGTGGAATAAAGACAAAAATATTAATCTTACAGCCTGCCTTTCCGGTGTCAAGGCTTTGAACAGGTATGTCAGCTAGATTGCTCCTGGCAGTCTGGAATGTGCTGGGGGAAGGGGGTGCCGTGCGTGTCTTGTAAGCTTACAGAACGGGAAGGTTGTGACGTGCTTCAGCAACAAATACTGCTTTGGTGCACAACCTCCCATCTTGACCTCACAGCTCACCGAGCAAGACAGGACTCATTCTACTGGGCGATTTACAGATCTATGGTAAACGTGAGAGATTGATGGGACAGTAGGTGGAAGATGTCATCTGAAGATGTATTTCCTGACTGTGACTCCTTGTATGAGATCATCACACTTTTTCCAGCACTGTATCCAAATCTCCAGGCTCAAACTCTGGGAACTGATCTCCTTCACCACCTGTTCCCACTCCCTTCATAGGATGTACATTGAGGCCTGCCTGTCTCCCTAAGGAATACTAACTTTTCTCCTCCACACAAACCCGGGGACACTGGAGAACCTGGGGCATCGCTCCCTAACCTGTGGCTTCATTCGCACTCTCCTCCCTTCCCTCAGGGACTGTTCCACCTGCCGCTGTAGCCTGAATGCTCCTCCGCTTTGAAAGTTTAAAGTTTATTTATTACAAGTAGGCTTACATTAACACGGCAATGAAGTTACTGTGAGAATCCCCTAGTCGCCACACTCAGGCGCCTGTTTGGGTACACAGAGGGAGAATTTAGTACGGCCAGTGCACCCTAACCAGCACACCTTTTGGACTGCGGGAGGAAAGTAGAGCACCAGGAGGAAACTCTCTCAGACACGGAGAGAATGTGCAGACTCCGCACAGACAGTGACTCAAAGCTGGAATTGAACCCGGGCTGCTAGCACTGTGAGGCAGCGACACTAACCACTCTGCCACTGTGCCCCCCCCCACAGGAATCTAGATCCATCTACATTGGGCTGGTGAGCTACAGCTTACCAAATGTCCATCCGGATGCAGTTTGCTGCATTATGTTTGAGCATCATTATGTTTGTTGAACTGTGTGCAACATGGTGGATGATGGCAGCTCAGATGAGTTTTGGAAGGGCAGTGCTGCACATCCTAGGCATAAAAAAACTACATTTCTAAGCCTACATTTGTTGGGCCTCTTCAGACTTATTACAAGGCACAAGCTTTGACTAGTTCCAAACAAAAGTAGCAATCGACAGTATTTTGATGGTTCTTTGTTAATGCCACTGAAAGCACAACCCCACAGCAAGTTTGGAACATTCTTTACAATGCTCTTAACGTTTGGCTTGATTTAGTTTTGAGTAATGAAGTGGGCCTAATAACTGACAACAACAGGACAACAATCAGAAAATTGTTCCTGAAATACAGACAGACTATTTTTGAGAATCGAAAATTAAGAACATAAGAACATAAGAAATAGGAGCAGGAGTAGGCCATCTAGCCCTTCGAGCCTGCCCCGCCATTCAATAAGATCATGGCTGATCTGTCGTGGCTCAGTTCCACATTCCCGCCCTCTCCCCATAACTCTTAATCCCTTCTCTTATCAAAAACCCATCAACCCGCTTCTTAAAAATATTTAGCGAGGCAGCCTCCACCACTTCAACGGGTAGAGAATTCCAGAGATTCACCACCCTTTGAGTGAAGAAGTTCCTCCTCAACTCCGTTCTAAACCGCCTCCCCTTTATCTTGAGGCTGTGCCCCCTAGTCCTACTGTCTTTTTTGAGCGGGAAGAGTCTCTCCACCTCTATCCTATCCATCCCATTCATCATCTTATACATCTCAATGAGATCTCCCCTCATTCTTCTAAACTCCAACGAGTACAAGCCTAGTTCATTCAGCCTCTCCTCATAGCTCAACCCCCTCAACTCCGGTATCAGCCTAGTAAACCTCCTCTGCACTCCCTCCAAGGCCAAAATATCTTTGCGCAGGTGCGGCGCCCAAAACTGCACACAGTACTCCAGCTGCGGCCTCACCAATGCCCTATACAGCTGCAGCATGACCTCCCTACTTTTATATTCAATCCCCTTCGCTATGAAGGCCAGCATCCCATTCGCCTTCCTGACCACCTGCAAGCTGGGTTTTTGCGACTCATGCACAAGGACCCCGAGGTCCCTCTGCACCGTCGCCTGCTGCAGTTTTTCGCCCCGTAAGTAATAGTCCTTCCTACCATTCCTCCTACCAAAGTGGACCACCTCACACTTGCCAACATTAAATTCCATTTGCCATTTCCTGGCCCATTCGCCCAGCCTATCTAGATCCTTCTGCAGACTCTCCACACCCTCCGCACAATTTGCCGTTCCCCCAAGAGGGCAAGGTTCAAGGAGGTAATATTGGCCAGGGGTGTGATATCCTAGTGGTACTGTCACTAGACCATTAATCCAGAAACTCAGCTAATGTTTTGGGGACCGGGGTTTGAATCCTGCCACGGCAGATGATGGGATTTGAATTCAATAAAAAATATTTGGAATTAAGAACCTACTGCTGACCATGAAACCATTGTCGGAAAAATGAATCTGGTTTACTAATGTCCTTTGAAGAAGGAAATCTGCCATCCTTACCTAGCCTGGCCTGCATGGGACTTCAGAGCCTTAGCAATATGATTGACTCTCAACTGCCCTTGGGCAACTAGAGATGGGCAATAAATGCCACCGATGCCCATGTCCTAAGAATGAATTTTTAAAAATAGCTCCTCTGCAAAGTTTGCAAAGTGAGTGATCTCCAAATATGTGATAAATGGAGTACAAAATCAATATAATGGAATTACAGAATCCCTACAGCACTAAAGGAGTCTATTTGGCCCATTAGGTCTGCACCGACTGTCCAAAAGAACATCTTACCTACGCTCACTCCCTGCCTTATCCCTGTAACCCAATATATTTACCCTGCTAATCCCCCTAACGTACACATTTTGGGTCACTAAGGGGCAGTTTAGTATGGTTAATCCGCCTAACCCACACATCTTTGGACTCTGGGAGAATGCTGGAGCAACCAGAGGAAACCCACGCAGACACAGTGAGAACATGCAAACTCCACACAGGCAGCCACCCAAGGTCAGAATCAAACCTGAGTCACTGGTGCTGTGAGGCCGCAGTACGAACCACTGTCCTACCATGCCACCCAGTTAGTACTTTAAGCAAAAAAGCGCTGTATTGAAGGGTGGGATTCTATGGATAAATGGACTCAAACTAAAATGAAGCTTTATCACTTCACCACTTATCACCTATGATAAAAGTTGGATGGACAATTCTAAACAAAAGCATAAAGAATGTGGAAACTGTAGTGGGAGCACGATGCTGGAAGGCCAAGGTTTTCTGATAATACCTAAGGAAATATATTTTCTAAACCCTTAAACGTGTACTGCAAGAGAATGTGGAATAATTCTTAAAAATACCAACAGGAAAGGTTTTGGTTTGGAACAGCACAACAGAACTCAATGTGGATAAGTCACTACATTTTAAGCCACCTTTCTGTAACCTTCCTTCATTTGCAAATCGTTCGAGACATTGGAAGGGAGCCAATTGCCAGGAACTTGGATTCAAACCCTGCCATTTATTTCCTTAGATATCCAAAGCTGATTATCCCCTTTTCGACAGTCCTTCCTTATCACTGGTATATACTTTGGTTGAGCGCTGTGAAAGATCACTTCGAAACTCCTCCTCAATTGTCCCACCGTGAAGTTTTTGCTCCCAGTCTACCTTAGCTAACGCCTCCCTCATCCCTTTGTAATCTCCTTTGTTTAAACACAAGACACTGGGATTGGATTTTACCTTCTCACCCTCCATCTGTATTTTAAGTTCAACCATCCTGTGATCGCTCCTTCCAAGAGGATCCCTAACTGTAAGATCATTCATTATTCCCGTCTCATTACAATAGACCAAATCTAGGACAGCCTGTTCCCTCGTAGGTTCCATTACATACTGTTCTAGGAAGCTATCGTGGATACATCCTCTGAACTCCTCCTCAAGGCTGCCTTGATTGACCTGGTTTGACCAATTGATATGTCGATTAAATCCCCCATGATAACGGCTGTTGCAGTTTTACATGCATCAGTATTTGTGTATTTCTCACCCCACCATGATGTTATTATTTGGTGGCCAATAGACTACGCCTATCAATGACTTTTTCTCCTTATTATTTCTAATTTCCACCCAAATGGATTCAATCTTTTTTTCTATAGAACCTACATCAACTCTCATTATCGCCCTGATATCATCCTTAAATATCAAAGTTACACCACCTCCCTCACCTTCCTGTCGCTCCCTCTGAAGATTTGATACCCCTGGATATTAAACTCCCAGTCATGACCATCCTGTAACCGTGTCTCTGTAATAGCCCCCAAATCATACCCATTCGCAATGATTTGTGCTGTCAACTCGTTTACCTTGTTTCGAATGCGACGAGCATTCAGATAAAGTGCCCTAATGCTAGTTTTGTAGTTTCTCTTTGAATTCTAACACTTCCATTAATAACATCTCCTGAGCTCTCATTTCTTTTAACTTTTTTCCTGATCTTTGATATAGCTGGTACCTTCTCCCCACACTTTGTCCTTGCTCTCTCCTTCTCGGACTCTTCACATAGGTTCCCAACCCCTAGCACATTAGTTTAGACCCTCCCCAAGCGCTCTAGCAAACACTCCCCCGGGATATCAGTCCCAGTCCTGCCCAGGTGTAACCTGTCCAATTTCTACAGGTCTCACCTCCCCTCGAACCAGTGCCAATGCCCCAGGAATCTGAAACCCTCCCCCTGACACCACCTCTTCAGCCATGTATTTATCAGATATATCCTCTCATTTCTACTCTGATTAGCACGTGGTGCTGGTAGTAATCCTGAGATCAGTACTTTGAGGTCCGATTTCTTAACTTTCTTCCTAGCTCCCTGTATTCTGCTTTTTGGACCTCCTTCCTTTTTTTAACCTATGTCATTTGTAACAATGTGTACTATGACCACTGACTCTTTGCCCTCCCCCTTCAGAGTGTCCTGCAGCCACTCCAAGACATCCTTGACCCTAGCGCCAGGGAGGCAACGTACCATGTTGGAACCTTGCTTGCGGCCACGGAAATGCCTGTCTATTCCCCTTACAATTGAATCCGCTGTAACTATTGCACTGGCACACTTTTTACCCCTCATCTCTGCAACAGAACCAACCATGGTGCAATGAGTTTGGCTGCTGTTGCTTTGCCCAGAGAGGTCATTCCCCTCAGCAGTATCCAAAGCTGTACATCTGTTTTGTAGGGGTATAAACACAGGAGATTCCTGCACTGCCTGCCTGTCTCTTTTGCTCTGTCTGGTGGTCACCTATTCCCTTCCTGCCTGCGGAGTCTGAGCCTGCGGTGTGACCACCTCTCTGTACGTGCTAGCCACGATACTCTCTGACTCACGGACGCTCCACAGTGTCTCCAGCTGATGTTCCAGCTCTGAAACTCAAGGGGCTATAGCTGGAGACATTTCCTGCACACATGCTGACCCAGAGAATTGGAACTGTCGCCAGCCTCCCACATGGAGCAAGAGGAGCAGCTCGGAACTCTCCTGTCATGTCTTACCCATTTAAATTAAACTTTTGAAAGATGTTTTGTTTCAGATTACATCTAATTCTCTAGGATGCGTCTTTCCTGCCCCTCGTTACTACTGGATATAAACTTTACAAACAATAAACCAGAAGTTACACGGAAACACTACTATTGTAGTGTACAACAACAACTAAAATGCCAAGAGTAAAAAAAAAAAAATTTCCAGTCACCAACAAATTGTTTACTTGCCTGTGCATCAGTAATTTTGTAGAATTAATTTATTAAAGGACTGTTATCTGAGGCGGCATACCGAATTGGAGTAATGTACCCCAGTGAGAGAAGCTTCGAAACAAATTACGATAATTGTTGTTTCTGGTGAGCTATCGAACTTAGTCAATTGACCAGTTGAGAATTGGTGCTTTATTATATTCGGTAAAACACAAACAACTGAATCACCGAAAAAAAAGGAGAGGAAACACGATGGACAATGTTGCTTTGTGTCAATTTTTCTCTGGCAGTTTTCCCAGAATGTTTTGCTCGTCTTTGTGTTTAGCCCAACGCTACAATGAAGACTGCAGTCAAACAGGAAGGAGCTGAAGTCAGACAGTTATTTCTCCAGGAAATCTAAAATAAGAAAAAAGAGTCCTTAACGTACTTGTTATCATGATACATATCTCTGATGATGTGGTGTCAAACGGTGCATGGGATTAAAGCAAAGTAACGGTTCTCTATTCAGTGTGCGTGTAAATCCTTCCATTAATGAAGGCATCCCCCTTTTTAGGGCTCATAATGGGCTGTTTTAGTTTGCAGTCGGTAATTCTTGCGGAGACGTCGTTGAGATATCTATTTTTAATCTGCTAAAACAATCTGGTAGTTCAGACACGGACTACTTGGGTCGCATGTACAGACAACAAGCCTTTCATTAAACTGTCTCAAATAACCATCAGACGAACTACGGCTCACTGCCACCATTCCCACAAAAGGACCGGAAACATTACAAAGAGGAAAATGAATGTTTATATAAACAGGATTAGTAAGAAAAGACAGTAAGAAAATGTAACGGTTTACCAGTTTATAAAAAGATAGTGAGAAAATATAACGGTTCATCAGTGCCACCAAAAAATTGATAAAAGGAAGAAAATAGAGAACACATGTGAACTTGCCTGAAATACAAGCATGTCCCTTACCATCTATTGGCTGTACTCATCTCCATGCCCCCAACATGGTCAAGATAACTGCCTCCCACTCCAAGGTTTAGCAGCTATAATGGGATTTGTGCATATGACGAACAGACCCAGAGAACCTCACTCTGAGTTTATCTTATTCATGATTATATTGTTGCAACAAAGAGACCCATACACTGTAAAAGTAACATCACAGAAAGCTGAAAGAAATTTGGCACGGTGGCACAGTGGTGAGCACTGCTGCCTCACAGTACCAAGGACATGGCATCAGTTCCAGCCTTGAGTTACTGTCCGTGCGGAGCTCTCCCTGTGTCTGCGTGGGTTTCCTCCGGGTGCTCCGGTTTCCTCGCACAGTCCAAAGATGTGTGAGTCAGGTGGATTAGCCGTGCTAAATTGCCCCTAATGTCGGGGGGATTAGTAGGATAAATGAGGGTTATGGGAATGGGGTCTGGGTAGGATTGTTGTCGGTACAGATTGGATGGGCCAAATGGCCTCCTTCTGGACTCTGGGGTTTCTATGATTCAATATTGGATGGAACATTCAGCTGTAAATTCCATGCTGCTAATAGACACCCTGTGTTTTTAATGATTTTACCTTTCACCAACCATGCATTGTTTTCCATCTGAGCCTTAAGGGAGGCACCAATTTCCTCTCCAACTTTTAAGAAGTTCAAGGGCATGTTCGGATGAAAGACGGGGATGATAATGAATTAACCATAAGGTAATTAAATGCAGAACAAGCTTGAGGAGCTGAATGGCCTACTTGGTTCTAATGTGCTAATATTGCTTTAGGACTAACACTGTAGTGTCAGTGTCAGTATCACTATACAAGGCTCAGCACAAGTACTAGCAGGTCACAATGAACTATGTACTAATTACGTTGGCTCTATTTCACGAACGTTGATGTTATCCATTATTTCATTACATGAATTTGTTTAACAAAGGAGATTAAGGGGACAAACTGATAAATTATTATTCATGCTATCATATTAGCATTTCAACATTCAGAATTCAGTAATGCAAGACTTGGGAATAAACTTAAGGTGCTATGATAAATGACCTTTTTTCTTGTAGATTTTAATTTCCGGGCAAAATGATACTCAAATGAACGGATGTTAAAACGATAATAGGTTTAAATAAAAAATAGTAAATCGTGGGAGAAAAGTATTTCAGGAATGGAAAAAAAATTAATTCATCTAATCGCTCTTGGACTCTATAATCTTTCAAATTCAGAATCGGACTCTAAAGGTTTTTTTATTCATTTTTCCTGGCAGAGGAACCTGAACTTTGAGTGTGATATTGCGGATACGATAGTGACAAATATATGATTTCCATGGAAATAGAGGGGTGTGATACCCGGAAGGGTAGGGAGTTTCAGTTCAGCATAGTCGGTGCAGGCTTAGTTCTGTTCTTGTGTTGTAATTTGCTTTGTTTTCGTTCTTTTGTACTCTTTGGGCCTGATTCTCTGACCTCGCCCACAGCGGGGATTCTCCAGCCCCACTGCAGTGAACGGAGATTTGGCTGAACACCAAAATTCTCCGTTCTCGCTGGCAGCAGCGACAGGGCAAGAATGACTTGGGGTGGCACAGTCGTTAGCACTGGGTTTGATTCCCGGTTTGGGTCACCGTCTGTGTGGAGCTTGCACATTCTCCTTGTGTCTGCATGGGTTTTCCTTCGGGTCCTCCAGTTTCCTGCCACAGTCCAAAGATGTTGATTGGCCTTGTTAGTGTTAGGGAAATTAACAAGGGTAAATGCATGGGGCTATGGAATAGGGTCTGGGTGGGATTGTTGTCAGTGCTGACTAGATGGGCCAAATGGCCTCCTTCTGCACTGGAGGATTCTATGAATTCCAGCCTTTGAGTGAAGAAATTCTTTCTGATAATGTTTTAAAGTTCCATTGATGGGTTGTTCAGCTCTCTCTTTTCTGACTTAGTTTGAAGAAAAGCTTGAGATGTATTATTTTATATACTTTGATGTGGCCTCCCTTGAATTTTTTTTATGGTGAGTTTCTCACCTTTTCTATGAGGATTAATCTTAATGCCCGTCTCCGTACTCTGGCTGTATAGCTTTGTTGTCCTGGCGAACACTGTATCATCATTAATTAATTGGGTGGCCCAATATTTTTCACATCTTGAATTCAGGTTTTATCCATTGGATCAATGTCAACTCAACAGGTTGGTAAGAGAAATAGTTACACACACATCACTAATAGATAATCATAGAAAGCTGAGATTCATTTGAAATTACACAGAAATCAAGGGTTTTCTATTCCATAGCTTGTCTACAACAAGCTCTCGCTGGTTTTTACTAACTTATGAAATGAGAGAATGAGAGATTTTTTGATTTGATTTGATTTGATTCATTAATGTCACACATCGGTGTGAAGCGAAAAGTATTGTTTCCTGCGTGCTATCCAGACAAAGAATACCGTTCATAGAGAAGGAAAGGAGAAGGTGCAGAAGGTGGTGTTACAGTCATTGCTCAGGTGTAGAGAAAGATCAGCTTAATAAAAGGTAGGTCCATTCAAAAGTCTAATAGTAGGAGGGAAGAAGTTGTTCTTGAATTGGTTGGAACGCGACATCAAATTTTTATATCTTTTATCTGATGGAAGAAGTTTGAAGAGAGAATGTGGAGTCCTTGATTACACTGGCTGCTTTTCTGAAGCAGCTGGAAGTCAACGAAATGGGGGGGTTGGTTTGCGTGATGCTTTATTCAGAACTCCGGATCAGAATGATTCAAAAAATTTAGCAGAAAGAATTCAGCCTCGGTCTTAATCTTTTTTGATGAAGAAATAGCAAGTTAAATGCAAGTTGGCAGTGTTGATTCATGGTATATAACAGCTACTGGGAGAGTCATTCTCTGATAGGGCTCATTCAAAGAAATGCTTATGGTTTTGAGATTAAAATCTGAAATATATTTGTGTTTGGTAACAAAATGGTTGTGAGGGTGGTGCACTAGGCTTAAGCACCCATGACCTCTTTGAATCAACCGGGCTTGGATCCAACCAAATGACTGGAGACTAATAGTATTAAAGTTTCTCGTGTTGATATCTATAAAGAAATTAAATTATGTGACTTTGGCCAATCCTCAACCCAATTCCAGCTCATTTATCGCTGAAAAGACAAAGGATTAAGTCCTAACCCTGTACAATTACACTTACATTGTAACCTCTGCCTTACCAAGGCAGAGCCTCAGAAGTTCTTGAGATTCTTAAGTCAACTAAAAGGGAGTTCTTGCTTTAAGATAATGTGCTGATTCAGAAGGCGTTTGACAAAGTACCTCATAAGAGGTTATTGCAGAAGGTCAGGGGACTTGGAGTTGGGGGTAGGGTGTTAGCGTGGATAGAGGATTGGTTGTCAAATAGGAGGCAGAGAGTGGGGGTCAACGGGTGCTATTCGGATTGGCGGATGGTGACTAGTGGAGTGCCCCAGGGGTCGGTGCTGGGGCCTCAGCTTTTTACCATTTATATAGATGATCTGGAGGAGGGAACCGAGTGCAGGGTGTCGAAATTTGCGGATGACACCAAGATTGGGGGAACGGCAAATTGTGCGGAGGGTGTGGAGAGTCTGCAGAAGGATCTAGATAGGCTGGGCGAATGGGCCAGGAAATGGCAAATGGAATTTAATGTTGGCAAGTGTGAGGTGGTCCACTTTGGAAGGAAGAATGGTAGGAAGGACTATTACTTAGGTGGCGAAAAACTGCAGCAGGCGACGGTGCAGAGGGACCTCGGGGTCCTTGTGCATGAGTCGCAAAAACCCAGTTTGCAGGTGCAGCAGGTGGTCAGGAAGGCGAATGGGATGCTGGCCTTCATAGCGAGGGGGATTGAATATAAAAGTAGGGAGGTCTTGCTACAGCTGTATAGGGCATTGGTGAGGCCGCAGCTGGAGTACTGTGTGCAGTTTTGTGCGCCGCACCTGCGCAAAGATATTTTGGCCTTGGAGGGAGTGCAGAGGAGGTTTACTAGGCTGATACCGGAGTTGAGGGGGTTGAGCTATGAGGAGAGGCTGAATGAACTAGGCTTGTACTCTTTGGAGTTTAGAAGAATGAGGGGAGATCTCATTGAGACGTATAAGATGATGAATGGGATGGATAGATAGAGGTGGAGAGACTCTTCCCGCTCAAAAAAGACAGTAGGACTAGGGGGCAAAGCCTCAAGATAAAGGGGGGGCAATTTAGAACGGAGTTGAGGAGGAACTTCTTCACTCAAAGGGTGGTGAATCTCTGGAATTCTCTGCCCGTTGAAGTGGTGGAGGCTGCCTCGCTAAATATTTTCAAGAAGCGGGTTGATGGGTTTTTGATAAGAGAAGGGATTAAGGGTTATGGGGAGAAAGCGGGAAAGTGGAACTGAGCCACAACAGATCAGCCATGATCTTATTGAATGGCGGGGCAGGCTCGAAGGGCCAGATGGCCTACTCCTGCTCCTATTTCTTATGTTCTTAAGATGGTAGTGTTCATCAGGCATCTCGCAAAGAAAATCTTTTTTGTACTTTATGGGATTATTATTCACCACAATATCTTCTAGGTTAAAAACTCTCTCTCTATAAATACAAGTAAACTCTAGTTGTCGCTAAATTGGAATTCCTCTGCTCTAATAAATTCAAAGAGGCCCATGAGGTTGACCCTTTGGAGAATAATTGCCTGCCTAATCAAAGAGTCTCACCTCTCTATAAAACTGGGAGTGTCAGGGCTGCTGACACTCTGGATTCTGACTCTGTACCTGAAGCAGTCTTAGAAGTGGAATTGAGTTTGTAAATAAAGGGAATCTGCTGAAGGGACATCAGCCTCTGAGGAGTTCTTTCAACTGCCAGCTTTGATTTAAGACACTAAAGTGATGATCAGATGAAAAAGACCATGTTACATTCCATATTTTTCATGCTACTGTTAACAAAACAGATTTTCATTCTTGTGTGTGTTTTTATTACTCACATCTGTCAAATAAACACGTTTAGAATAAGTAAACTGCACATCAACTCAATACTTGCTGTCAAATTTGTACAGTTTAGATTATGTTGCTTCTTATTTGACTCCTTTTATTAATGGGATCAATTGAGAATTTAAAAGCCAACATGAGCTATTCCTTGTAATCCATAAAGAGCAGAGATTTCCTCCAGTTAGGTATTACAGAGACCAAATTCATTCTCTTTGATCTCTGTTCTTTACTTTGTCCCTCTCCCTGGTCATAGCCTGAGACTGAACCAGACAATCTGCAACATTGGTCTCTCATTTGGCTCTGAGATGAACTTGCAATCATATCTCCGTGCCATTATTTACCCCTTCATACCATTGCCTGGCTCTGCCACTGCCTGGGCTAATCCGGAGCTGGCACCCTTATCCGTGTCTCTATTACCCTTTAGGTTTTGCAACTGCAATGCAGTTTAACCCAATCTCTCCTCATAGCTAAGACCCTCCATACCAACATCCTGGTAAACCTTTTTTGTACTCTCTGCAAAGCCTCCGCGTCCTTCCGGTAGTGTGGCGACCAGAACTGGACGCGGTATTCCAAATGTGGCCTAACCAACGTTCTACACAGCTGCAACATCAGAATATTCAATCTGTCCGGAGATAAACGTACTCCAATGAATATTGAGACCCCAGGTCAGCTCAATATTGGGTGTCCCAGAGAGGGACCCAAGCGAGGGAAAATTAAGAACCTGAGAGCAATGGTGGACAGAGATCAGAGCTAACAGAAAGGTAGAAACTATGAGCAGGATTAGGCCCTTGATCCTGCTCCGCCATTCATTTTGATCATGGCTGATCATCAAATCCAACATCCTGATCCCCCTTCCTCCCATATCCTTTGAGCTCTTTAGTCCCAAGGGCTGTATCTTTCAAATCAGGATGATTCTTCATCAGAGCTGAAGACAATAGGGAATAGGATGAGCGAGGAAGGGGTGCGTGGAGCAGTGAGGGCTGGATAGAGAGCCAGCGGTTGGTGGAGATGGGAAGGATTGTCAAAGATGGTCAGACAAAAAGATAAAGGGAATGTAAGTGGTGAGGATCGCGGCTAGCAAGGCTGCTGGTGGCCATTAAGAGGTCAGAAGGTGTCAATGGCAGAACGAAAGTAGTCATGATGTGGGTATGCCGGCGTTGGACTGGCGTAAACACAGTAAAAAGTCTGACAACACCAGGTTTTAGTCCAACCGATTTATTTGATAATATAGAACAAAGAACAACACAGCACGGGAAACAAGCCCTTCGGCCCAACGAGCCCGCGCCGCCGTCCCATGGTCAGTGACCTATTCATGATTTTAGTCTATGCCTAATGTGTGAGGATCAGGGAGGTCCAATATAGGGACAATTTGTTACCCAATCAATCAGCCTAAAAGCACATTTTTGGGATGTGGGAGGAAACCGGAGCACCCGGAGGAAACCCACGCAACCATGGGGAGAACGCGCAAACTCCCACGGACACAGGCCCAAATCCATGTGTCCGCACAGCAACAGAGATAGTCTCTGAGCTGTCATGATGCCCTCGAGATGGTCCAGTTTACGCACACCAACGACATGAAGCAGTAGGCAACTCCCGAAGCAACATCCAAGAGCAGCCCACCACAACCTGCCGCCCGAATCTATTGGAATAATATACTCACAAGCTTTCGGGGTTAGTCCCTTCGATGTGGGACTAACCCCGAAAGCTTGTGAGAATATTATCAAATAAATAGGTTGGACTAAAACCTGGTGTTGTCAAGACTTTTTACTGTAGAACGAAAGTAAGCAGAATGTCAAAGGATGACCTGAAACATGTAACAGATGGTTCAAGTGGGGTGGGGGAGAGGGTGTGTGCAGGGGGTGTGTGTGGTGGGGGGTGTAGGAGGGAGAGGCGGGGGGGGAGGGGAGACAGTGGTGAGGGAAGAAAGATGGAAGGTGAGAATTTGAAAATTGACAACTGAAACAATGGAAGAATTGAAAATAAATTTTGATGGAAAGGGGGTGAAGGTGGAGGGGAGAGTTCACGCTCTGAAGTTGTTGAACTCAATGCTCAGTCCTGGAAGGGTGTAAAGCACCCAATCGGAAGATGGGGTGCTGTTCCTCCAGTTTGTGTTGGGTTTTGCTAAAACATTACAAAAAGCCAAGAACTGTGTTAGTCTCTCCGATGTAGAGTAGACAGCATTGGGAGCAGCAAATGCAATAGACCAGGTTAATGGAGGTGCATGGAAAGCACTGCTTCGCCTGAAAGGGGTGTCTGGACCCTGGGATGGGTGAGCAGGGAGGAAGTAAAGGGCAGATGTTGCACCTTTCACGATTGCATGGGAAGGTGCGGTGGGAAAGGGACAAGGTGATGAGCGTGTTGGAGGAGTGGACCAGGGTGTCCCAGAGAAAATGGTGGTGGACACCTAAACAACTCATTGAAGGAGAAGGCCCTACAAATATCTCCATCCTTAAAGATGGGAGAACTCAGCATGTCAATGCAAACACCAAACATTTGTAACAAACCCCAGCCAATACTAATCGAGCCAGTGATGCTGTAAAAAAGTTAAAAAGTCTGAAAGATGCAATTTATTACACTTTCATAACATATAGTTTCCTAACAACTCACTCTGCTTTCTATATTAACCCTAGAACCCTACAGTGCAGAAACAGGCCCTTTGGCCCATCGAGTCTGCACCGAACACAATCAATCCCACCCAGATCCTATCCCCATATCCCTACACATTTTACCTGCTAATCCCTCTAACCTACACATCCCAGGACACTAAGGGGCAATTTTAGCATAGCCAATGAACCTAACCCGCACATCTTTGGACTGTGGGAGGAAACCGGAGCACCCGGAGAAAACCCACGCAGACACGAGGAGAATGTGCAAACTCCACACAGGCAGTGACCCGAGCCGGGAATCGAACCCAGGACCCTGGAGCTGTGAAGCAGCAGTGCTAACCACTGTGCTACCGTGCCGCCCATATTAAGCTGGGATTTATATAATAGATACTGTGGAAGGAGAGATGTGAAAAACTGAGTTTTTCCATAAAAGAATATGCCAGCCATAAAATTTATAAAAGTACATTCCAAAAAATGTCGGATTGAAAATCCCAGAAAGTGCAATAAAATTTAACTTGTGTCCATACTGCGTGTTCCACTCTGAGGGGCTTCAGTACGATTGCAATATTCTTAATAGTTTTGATGAATGTTCCACGTCAGGAATCCAGTCTGACCATGGGACGGCGGCGCGGGCTCGTTGGGCCGAAGGGCCTGTTTCCCGTGCTGTTTTGTTCTTTGTTGAAGAATTGTATTCGTGGGGGTGGCATGGAGACGTAGTGCTGCCTCACACTGCCCAGGACCTGGCGTTCAGTTCCAGTCTCAGACCACTGTCCGTGTGGAGTTTGCATGTTCTCCCCGTGTCTGCGTGGGTTTTGTCCGGGTGCTCCGGTTTCCTCCCACAGTCCAAAGATGTGTGAGTTAGGTTTGATTGGCCGTGCTACATTTCCATTTATAATCAGGGGGATTAGCAGGATAAAATACATGGGGGTCACAGGGATAGGACCTGGGTGGGATTGTTGGTGCAGTCCTAGTGGGCCGAATGGCCTCTTTCTCCACTGTAGGGATTCTAAGATTGGATACAATGGGGGCAATTCTCTCAAAAATATTCCAAGTGCTGAATTGGTGGGAGAAGTGGTGTAATTCACGATTGTTTTATCACTCGAGTTCTGTGCACTGCGGAGATCTGAATATCATTAAAAACTCGGGGGACGGGGTCTATTCATGCTGGAGTCTGACACTCTGCTCGTGCGCAGTGGCCTGACCAGTCAGCTTGCAGTTTGCTGGCCGGCTCCATTGTTGGGCAGCCCAGGACCCCCAAAGTGCTGTCCCCCCCCCCTCCCCCCCCCCCCACACCACGGCCTGACCACCATTCTGAGGCCAGCCCCGATACCCCCCCTCCCCACAGAGCACCCTGATCTCCAGCATCTCCCACCAGTGACGATACCTCCCCACTCTGGCAGACACCTCCCCCCCCCACCCCCCCACCCCAATCCGCAGACCCCACCAGGAGGCAGACACCTCCCAGCAGACCAACACACACCCTCAGCCTGCCCCAATTGCTGGTCTCCCTCCAACCCCGACAGATCCCTACGCAGGACGGCAGTTGGGACACCCCCAGCCGTTCTCCCTGCCCACAGTAGGACCCACCCGCCCCCCCCCTTAACATTGCTTGATGCCCGGTGGGCAGTGCCCGGGAATGGGCACTTTGCCCTTTGGGCAGTGCTCTGGGACACCACCCCTGCCACCCAACACCTGGGGGCCCCCGATTGCCCACATACACTCCAGCGGGATCTTTCACTAGTTCCCTGAAAGTGGGGAGCTTTCTAAACCCCAGCAGAATGAAATGGCACTGGCAGAGTGGGAGATGCTATCAGGCCTGGTGTCGGACCCGATAACCACATCTAAATTAGAACATAGAACATTACAGCACATCACGTGACAAATCAAACAGAGGTGTATTGGTTTACAACGTGCAACACATTACAACAAAAACAAAATATTACAAATCTGTCAAGCAGAGGGATTTGGCATCAGTCCTGAGGTTGGCAAGGATGCAACTCTGTTGAAACAGAATTCTAAGGGTTTAGTTTATGCTGGTACTGGCACTGTTTTCATGTAAATGTTTCATAGAATCCCTATGGTGCGGGAAAGGCCATTTGGCCCATCATGTCTGCACTGACTCTGTCAGAATATCTCACCCAGATCCTCTCCCCCACCCTATCCCTGTAGCCCCATGCATTTACCATGGCTAGTCCATCTAATCTTGGGACACTGAGGGGCAATTGAGCATGGCCAATCCACCTATTCTGCACACCTTTGGACTGTGCGGGGCGGGGGGGGGGGGGAAACAGAAGCACCCAGAGGAAACCCACGCAGGTACGGGTAGAATGTGTAAACTCTGCACAGACAGAGTGACTCAAGGCTGGGATTGAACCTGGGTGCCTGGTGCTGTGAAAGGAGAATGTGCAGAATGTTATGTTACAATAATAGCTAGAGTGGAGAGAAAGGTCAAGTTAATGCAAGGGAGATCCATTCAAAAGTCTGATATCTGCAGGGAAGAAGCTGTTCTTGAGTCATTTGGAACATATCCTCAGACTTTTGTATCTTTTTCCCGACAGGAGAAGGTGGTGTGTGGGGTCCTTGATTACATTGGTTGCTTTGCCAAGGCAGCAGGAAGTGTAGACAGAGTCAATGGATAGGAGGCTGGTTTGTGGGGTGGACTAGGCTACATTCACAACCCTTTGTAGTTTCTTGCAGTCTTAAGAACATAAGAACATAAGAAATAGGAGCAGGAGTAGGCCATCTGGCCCTTCGAGCCTGCCCCGCCATTCAATAAGATCACGGCTGATCTGTCGTGGCTCAGTTCCACATTCCGGCCCTCTCCCCATAACCCTTAATCCCCTCTCTTATCAAAAACCCATCAACCCGCTTCTTGAAAATATTTAGCGAGGCAGCCTCCACCACTTCAACGGGCAGAGAATTCCAGAGATTCACCACCTTTGAGTGAAGAAGTTCCTCCTCAACTCTGTTCTAAAACGCCCCCCATTTATCTTGAGGCTGTGCCCCTTAGTCCTACTGTCTTTTTTGAGCGGGAAGAGTCTCTCCACCTCTATCCTATCCATCCCATTCATCATCTTATACGTCTCAATGAGATCTCCCCTCATTCTTCTAAACTCTAACGAGTACAAGCCTAGTTCATTCAGCCTCTCCTCATAGCTCAACCCCCTCAACTCCGGTATCAGCCTAGTAAACCTCCTCTGCACTCCTTCTTGGTCAGAGTAGGAGCCATACCTAAGCTGTGATACATTCAGGAAGGATAGTTTCTATGGAGCATCTGTTAAAATTGGTGAGGGTTGTAGTGGACGTGCTTAGTCTCCTGAGAAAGTAGAGATGTTGGTGGACTTTCTTAACTATAGTGCTGGTATGGAGGCACTACGTGGACTTATAAAGGAGAAACAGAACACATTTACGAAGGACAAATTTTGTTTCACTAATTGAGTTTTTTGTATGGGGCAGCAAGGTAATAAGGGCAGTGCAGTGTTGTACATGGACTTTCAAAAGGGACTTGAGAAAGTAACCATGTAATAAACTTATTGGCAAAACTGAAGTGCCCCGGAGAAGTATCTAGTGCACAACAACTGTGACTGTAGGGAGCAAATTTACATCTGGAAGATGAAACAGCTGGAAGCAGTCAAACAAACAAGAGAAAAATGAAATGATGTGAAGGGAGGATAAAGTAACTGAAGAGGCCAAAAAGATTGTCAGAAGAGAGGTGGGCTCAATTCCCTACCTGCATGGGGAAACAGAAGGCATGGTTCAGATACTGAATGAATGTTTTACACTGATGTTTACCAAGGAAAAAGACTTTGTTGAAACCACAATAATAAGAAGCTTGTTGGGATAATGGATGAGATACAACTGGCTGTACTTAAAGTTGGAAAGTCACCCACCCTAGACAGCAAGCGCACTATGATGAGTTCAGCTGAAGAGTCAAAAGAGACTTGAAACATTAACCCCCTCCAGATACTGCCGGGTTTTTCCCAGCATTCTCTGTGTTTGTCTCAGATTCCCAGCATCCACTGTACTTAGCTTACTATAGGAAGCAGCCTGGGTTGCTGAGAAACAAAAGTAAATATTGTAGAACTCAATTTTCTTGGAACTGACCGGAAAATCTACATCCTGGAACCTGTCAGCAGGGATACGCTGATAAAGTGTCAGAGGCAGAAGCCCTTCCCCAAAATCACTTTATTTACAATTCCCACAGCATGACACAGAGTGCTAACAGAGAAACTGACACTCCCAGTTAAATGGAAGGAAAAGACTCCCTGATTGACCCATTAATTGACTCCTTAATCGGGGAGTTCATATTCCAAAAGGCCAACCTCAATGGCCTGATTGAAGTCATTACACTAGGTAAAACTCCAATTGTAGATCTGAGCCCCAACTCTGCTGATCCAGATATGTTTGAATAAATGCCCAGCGACTTTGTCTATGAGTTTTGCTTAGCCTGTCCACTATGAGGGGTGATTCCAAAGGACGATTGCAGATGTTGCACCTTTATTGGAAAAGGGGGAGAGCAAAAAACTTGAGAATTATGTGCCAGTCAGTTTAGTGTTGGTTATGTCAAAAGTAACAATAATCCAGAAGAAAACTGATAGTCATTTGGATTAATAAAGGAGACGCAGCTGCATTTATGAAGGAAAAATTTTGTTTGACTCATTGAGTTTTTTTGATGAGGCAACTGAGAGAGTGGATAAGGGCAGTGCAGTTTTGTACATGGATTTTCGAATGGGGTTTCATAAATAATTCCATAATAAACCAAATAACAAAACAGGAATGCATAGAGTTAAAGGGGAAATAGCAGCATTGTCATAAAGTGGGTAAAGGGATAGAAACAGCCTGGTTTATTAGACTGGACGAAGGTGTGGAACTGGGTTTTCCAGGGTTAAGTACCAGGGCTGCAGTATTTTTATACACATGAAATACTTGGACTGGAAGGACAGGAAACATCTGCAGATTAAATCAAATTGTAAATGTGATGAAGTGGATTAGGCAGTAATTGACTTCAAGAGTCATAAATAGGTTTTAAGTTTATATAATAACTGCTAATGTAAGCCTACTTTTTCAAAGTAAAGTTTATTTAGTAGTCACAATTAAGGCTTACATTAACATTGCAATGAAGTTACTGTGAAATTCCCCTTGGCGCCACACTTCAGTGCCTGTTTGGTCAATGCATCTAACCAGCACAGATGATGGCACAGTGGTTAGCACCGCTGCCTCACAGAGCTAGGGACCTGGGTTCGATTCCCGGCTTGGGTCACTGTCTGTGTGGAGCTTGCACGTTCTCCCTGTATCTGCATGGGTTTCCTCGGGTGCTCCGGATTCCTCCCACATTCTGAAAGACATGCTGGTTAGGTGCATTGACCCAAACAGGCGCTGGAATGTGACGACTAGGGGAATTTCACAGTAACTTCATTGCAGCCATGTTAACGTAAGCCTTACTTGTGACTAATAAATAAACTTTGGATCTAGATAGCAGAAGGATCGAGATAGGCTGGGCGAATGGGCCAGGAAATGCCAAATGGAATTTAATGTTGGCAAGTGTGAGGTGGTCCACTTTGGAAGGAAGAATGGTAGGAAGGACTATTACTTACGGGGCGAAAAACTGCAGCAGGCGACGGTGCAGAGGGACCTCGGGGTCCTTGTGCATGAGTCGCAAAAACCCAGCTTGCAGGTGCAGCAGATGGTCAGGAAGGCGAATGGGATGCTGGCCTTCATAGCGAAGGGGATTGAATATAAAAGTAGGGAGGTCTTGCTGCAGCTGTATAGGGCATTGGTGAGGCCGCAGCTGGAGTACTGTGTGCAGTTTAGGGCGCCGCACTTGCGCAAAGATATTTTGGCCTTGGAGGGAGTGCAGAGGAGGTTTACTAGGCTGATACCAGAGTTGAGGGGGTTGAGCTATGAGGAGAGGCTGAATGAACTAGGCTTGTACTTGTTGGAGTTTAGAAGAATGAGGGGAGATCTCATTGAGACGTATAAGATGATGAATGGGATGGATAGGATAGAGGTGGAGAGACTCTTCCCGCTCAAAAAAGACAGTCGGACTAGGGGGCACAGCCTCAAGATAAAGGGGAGGCGGTTTAGAACAGAGTTGAGGAGGAACTTCTTCACTCAAAGGGTGGTGAATCTCTGGAATTCTCTACCCGTTGAAGTGGTGGAGGCTGCCTCGCTAAATATTTTCAAGACGCGGGTTGATGGGTTTTTGATAGGAGAGGGGATTAAGGGTTATGGGGAGAGGGCGGGAAAGTGGAACTGAGCAGCGACAGATCAGCCATGATCTTATTGAATGGCGGGGCAGGCTCGAAGGGCTGGATGGCCTACTCCTGCTCCTATTTCTTATGTTCTTATGTTCTTAACTTTGCTTTAGAAAAGTAGGCTTACATTAACACTGCAATGAAGTTACTGTGAAAATCCCCTGGTCGGCAGACTCAAGCACCTGTTTGGGCACACTGAAGGAGAATTTAGGATGCACCTAACTAGCACGTCCTTTGGGCTGTGGGAGGAAACTGGTTCACCTGAAGGAAACCTATGCAGACACGGGGAGAACATACAGATTCTGCACAGACGATGACCCAAGTCAGGAATTGAACCTGGGTCGCAGACGTTATAAGGCAGCAGTGCTAAGCACTGTGCCATTGTGCTGGTAAGACAGTAACAGGCTGGTGGGATGGAATGATGCTGATTAAAAGTAGGAAAAGGTGAGTTGAAACATTTCAATAAGAAAACACAACCAAATGATACAATTTTAAAATGGATAGAAGAACAGAACCTGCAAAATTTTAAAGTTGGCAGAAAAGGTTTGCGAAATGTAGATAGGATCCCGGGTTTTATTGATCGCAGTATAGAATACAAAATCTAGAAAGTTGTATTCAACCTTTTTAAAAATACTAATTCAGCGCCAGTTGGAGTATTATGTCCAATTTCGAGCAGCACACTTTAGGAAACATATCGCAATTTTGTAGAAAATTTACTACTGAAGAGATTTACTACAATCATTCCCGGGATGAGGGATTACAGTTCTCTCAATAGACTTTAGAAACTGGGTTTGTTCTGTAGCTGACGAGCTATAGTTTAATTCAAAATGGCCAAGCAAAGACAGGACATTATCAAGGCCTGATGGGAAACATGGCTAACTGTAGGACAAAAGATTTTAACTCCAGGTTGTGAGACTGTTCTGTTTACTTGCGACAAATGTCTTTGGTTCTATGATGGGTCATAAAGTCAGCAGGATGTTGGATAATGGTTGTTTTCAATGGAGAAACTGGCCATGACCATCAGCAGCATAGAAACAGCTACACCCCTGATAATAAGCTCATTCTAATTGATCAAATGGACAGGAACCAGGTGTGAAATGATGTCAGCAAGGCTGAGGACAACAGCCCTAAGTTCAGGCCACCTGCAATAAATAATTTGAATGGCATATCTATTATCAATCCTTATGTGTAGGAAGACATGTTTTTCAGCCAAGCTTAGAGGATAAATATTGCAGTTTTGAAGAACAGAATTAGAAGAACAGAAGAAGAAGAGGAAATCTCAGGCTTTAAGTTTGATGAAGTTTGGCTCCTCTCCATGTTTGTCTAACACAAATGGGTAGAGACATCCTTATGGGTCCATTAGATAAGTATCAGTCGTTAAAATCTATGTTTGTAAACTTGTTATAGTGGACTCATAGGGGAATAGAAACATTGAGTTGTGATACAGTGTGAGAGAATCAGTCTTATAGCAGTTACAAATATTTAAGTTTTTTTTTAACATCTTCCTAATAAAGACTTGATTTGATTTAAAGGTAAAGTTTTTGTGTTTATCAACTAACTGAAGCAAGGATCTCGGATCTTAGAGCTGAGAAGACTAAAAGAACATTTGATAGAGGCGCTAAAATCTAGAGGGTTCAGAAAGAGCAAACAGGGAGAAATAGTTTCCAAATGCAGATGTAAGAGCTGGTTGGTGAGTTTACCTGGATTGGTCTTGGATAGAGCTAGTACAGATCCAAATAGTCTCTTGGTGTGTTGAAGTAATTTGATGATTCTATAGAGGAGGAGGCCATTTGGCCCTTTGAACCTGCTCTGCCATTCATTATGATCATGGCTGATCATCAAATTCATTATGATCATGGCTGATCATCAAATTCATTATGATCATGGCTTATCAGACAATGTTCTGGCCTCAATTGCTTACTGTGGTGGTGAATTCCACAGCTCACCACCCTCTGGGGTGAATAAAAAATTCTCCTCACCTCCGTTCCATAAGGTTTGCCCTTATCCACAAACTGTGACCCCCAGTTCTGGACTCCCCCCCCCACCATCGGGAACTTCCTTTCTGGATCTACCCTGTCTAACCCTGTTAGAATTTTAATCGGTTTATATGTTTATAATGGGGTGGGGAATTGGTACCCAGCGGGCAAAAGTGGAAGGTGATTGTCAAAAGAACCAAAGATGCTCGGAGGAAAAGCTTTTTAAGCAATGGGTTGTAAGGATTTGGAATGTACGGCTTAAAAGGTGCTAAATGCAGATTCAACGCTCACCTTCAAATGGGATAATTCTTTGCAGGAGTAAAAATTGCAGAGTTGCGGGGAAAATGTGGTGGAATGGGAGAATGTGAAGAATCAGTACAGACTTGGTATTCTCTATCAGTGTGTATTGCCTGCTGTATGATTTTGAGAGCTTATGACTCAATAAAAAGCAGTAAAAGGAAATAAAAAGACAGGCCATCCAACACTCCTCTACCTTCTTCTCTTTATTGACATAATTATCCCCCTTTTCTTTACATTTCCGTTCGCTCCAATTTTATCATCCAATTTTATGTATGTATTTTTTTTCACTATGTCCCTTGGTGACCTTCACAGATATCTTACCATCTACATCAGCTTACCCTTTGAGATGATATAAAACAGTAAGCTGTAGAACGTTGCATAATGCCCATGTTCCGCTGCGTGAATAAAAAATTGTCTGCAGGATATAGAATCGTAGAACAAAAGCTGCAAGTACAGGGGGCTACACTGCTGAATATTTCGGCCGGAAAATGTATGGAAAATTACCAAATAAAGACTAAACTCCTGGATGGTGCCACACCCCACAGCATCTCCCCCCCCCCCCCCCCCCCCCCCCCCCCCCCTTCCCCCCAGCACTCTGATTGTGAATGTTTCTCTTCTCCACTGCCCAATAGCCTCGATTCACTCCCCAGTGCCCTATCATTAGCAGCAATGACTCTGCCCTCTAGGATCATCTCTCTCCCACCATACCTGCACTTGAACCTACTCCTCCAGCCCACCATAGGACCCCCCCCCCCCAGATCAATACTTCCCTCCAGTCCATGCCACTGAACCTTCGCATTCCCCTATTACCTCCCTGCTTGGGTAGGGAAGAAGAAGGCAGTCTTCTTCCCAACCCAAGACAGCCTCCCTCCCTTACCCCCCCCACTTCACCTGCCTCCCATGTCTAGCCCCCACTCCGGCCTACAGCTGATCTCCATCCCCAGCCTTCACTCCAGTCTACCTCCCCTCTGCCTAGCCTTCCATATCCAGCCGATGAGTAGTCCATCTTACAGGCGCCCAGAATGAGTCAGACTGGGAGCAGTTCCCAAGAAAGTGAAGGCAGCATCAGTTCATCCCTAAGTCACTGAAGAAGTCAGGCTAACCAAGTGCACGCTACTTAAATGCAGACATAAAAGTGAATTAGAATTCTTTACTAGTGAGGAACTTAATTGCAGCGATGTGGTCTTTTAATGAGGATGCGTGACGTGCCGATAACATGCAAAACGGCTTCCCAATATTGCCCATCAGGAAGTTTGACCTGCTTTTTAAGTCCGGAGAACAAAATTCCTAAAGTTCAGGTGGCTTTGGGAAATTGCATTTTGGTCTTATGCAAATTAAATACCCCCACATGCTTCGCTTCCTGGGGTGCCGGTCACGTGCTCACTGTGTCACTGATTTAAGTTTTAAAAAAAGGCGCCCTGACATTTTTAAGAGTTGATCTAACTTAAAAGCTTGTACGTTTATCAGTGTTATGATAAATTATCACAAGGAGCAGCGAGCTTTGACCATTTTCTCTGCTCAGATGGGGTCAGGCCCAACCTTGGAGCTTGGAGAGTAAGAGAGGAGGAGGTGCAGAATGCGTCTACAGCTGGAGTTCTTCCTGCCTGACTGTGCGCCAAGCTTGTCACTCAGCTCGCTATCCCAGCAGGGAATCTGTCAAGGCCACAGGTCACAGGCTGCTGAGTTTGGAAGTATTTTTGGCGTCCGCACAGTTGATCTGCTGCTTGTCGATTTGCAGAATTGGCCCCACAAGTGCTGTTTATTCCTGGCTGAACCTCCGCTGATGGATCTCATTCGCATCACCAAATGGTTCAGGACCTGAAATCTTGCTCTGTACTTTCTGTTTCTCTGCGCTGACTCCTCTTCTCTTGGTGGAAACAAAACATTGCACGTTTTGCAAGAGAAATGATTCCTTGCTAAGCTTTCACCGTGAATCAGAATTTTCCATTCTGGGGATGCTCAGACCAGACATAGAAATCTATGACTTGACATCCTCAAACTATGACACATCCTTTGTCGCTTCCTCTATACTTCCTTGCAATCTTGCGACAGGGCTTGTTTTGATTGCATTTTCCAGGTTAATAGGATCCTTACAGTGTTGGAGGAGGCCATTCGACCCATCAAATCTGCGCTGCCCACAATCCCACCCAGGCTCTATTCCTGTAATCTCTGCTAACCCCCCCTTGACACTAGGGTTAATTTAACAGGGCCAGTCAGCCATATTTTTAGAGGAAAGCGGGACACCCGGAGGAAACCCACGCTGACATGGGGTTCGGAGACAATGATCCAAGCTGGGAATCGAAGCCAGGTTCCTGGTGCTGTGACGCAGCAGTGTTAACCATTGCGTCACCGTGCCACACACTCTTCCAATGGCAACTAAACTAGTTTAGTTGCCATTCTGTTTTGTTCAATCGGCAACTGTGTTTTATTTTGCTTTTGAACATTTTTTAAAATAAAAACACATTTTGGACCAATGGCATTATCAGTTATCAAACATCTCCAGGTCGGGTAATCAACACTCTGAATATAAAATGAACAGGAAGGATTGGTTTGATTTAAGAACATAAGAACATAAGAAATAGGAGCAGGAGTAGGCCATCTGGCCCTTCGAGCCTGCCCCGCCATTCAATAAGATCATGGCTGATCTGTCGTGACTCAGCTCCACCTTCCCGCCCTCTCCCCATAACCCTTAATCCCTTCTCTTATCAAAAACCCATCAACCCGTTTCTTAAAAATATTTAGCGAGGCAGCCTCCACCACTTCAACGGGCAGAGAATTCCAGAGATTCACCACCCTTTGAGTGAAGAAGTTCCTCCTCAACTCTGTTCTAAACCGCCTCCCCTTTATCTTGAGGCTGTGCCCCCTAGTCCTACTGTCTTTTTTGAGCGGGAAGAGTCTCTCCACCTCTATCCTATCCATCCCATTCATCATCTTATCCGTCTCAATGAGATCTCCCCTCATTCTTCTAAACTCTAACGAGTACAAGCCTAGTTTATTCAGCCTCTCCTCATAGCTCAACCCCCTCAACTCCGGTATCAGCCTAGTAAACCTTCTCTGCACTCCCTCCAGGGCCAAAATATCCTTGCGCAGGTGCGGCGCCCAAAACTGCACACAGTACTCCAGCTGCGGCCTCACCAATGCCCTATACAGCTGCAGCAAGACCTCCCTACTTTTATATTCAATCCCCCTCGCTATGAAGGCCAGCATCTCCACATTCACTGAATACTCTCCCATTGATACAAGTTAGACACTTGAACAATCAAAGTCCAAGGATGTGCAGGTTAGGTGGATTGCTAAATTGTCCCTTAGTGCCACAAAAGAACCACAGAATCCCTACAGGGCAGAAGGAGACCATTTGGCCCATCAAGCCTGCAACCAACAACAATCCCAGCCAGGCTCTATCCCCATAACCCCATGCGGTTACCCTGCTAAGCCTCCTGACACCAAGGGGCAATTTAGGATGGCCATCTTAGGAGTGTGGGAGGAAACTGGTGCGCCCAGGGGAAACCCACACAGACGTGGGAAAACGTACCGACAGTTACCTGAGGCTGGAATTGAACACAGGCCTCTGGTGCTGTTAGGCAGCAGTGCTGACCACTGTGTCAGCGAGTCGCTGGCTGGGGGGATTGGCTATGGTCAATGTATGGAGTAAGGTGGGCGTGCGGTGGGCCTGGGGAAGATGCTCTTCCGGAGAGTTGCTGAAAACTTGTTGGGACTGAATGGACTCCTTCTGCACTGTGGGGATTCTGTGATTCCAAGGAACACTTCTCACAATACAAGAATAACCATTTGCATTATGTTCCAGTAATGATGAGATTAATTGATTGTGACGGGAGGCACGGTGCTGAGCGAAAGACAGTGAGCCAGCAATGTAATGAGGCTGTGCCAGTTTACAGGGTGCAACATGAATATTACGCATCCAATATGGCAGGGGGCGCGAGTGGGCACATTCTACACATAGGGTGTGGAGTTTGTATAAGGATCAAAGGCTTTTTGATGCCTGCTTTACCAAGAGAATTTGTTCTGGTTGTAATTGGCATCACAGAAGTCAGGCCCATTGACAAACGATTGTCCTTAAAGAGGCAGCAGCAGATTGACACTATCTTGGTTTCAATGTTACAAAGCCTGAGCTGAAAATGGAACGTGGAGAAACAGATGAGCTCCTCTTGGTTCTAAACTAAGACCATAGCTCGCTGTTGGCCATTACTCCCTTTCCCCAGTCACTGCCTTTCATCCCCCCCCGCTCTCCTGCTCCGGTCTCTATCACCACCATTCCTGTTAACCCCTCCCCTGATCATCTTTCTTCTCCATTCCTTCCAGGACTCACCTGATGACATGGTATTCAATTAGTTTTCTCAAGCATTGCTACCTGAGCCCAACCTGCACCTCTTGGGCTTGATGTAAACGAGACGAGGTGTAGAGAAAGATCAACTTAGTGCGAGGCAGGTCCATTCAAAAGTCTGATGGCAGCAGGGAAGAAGCTGTTCTTGAGCCGTTTGGAATGTGTCCTCAGACTTCTTGTATCTTTTTCCAGACGGAAAAAGGTGGAAGAGAGAATGTCCGGGGTGCGTGGGGGTCCTTAATTATGATGGCTGCTTTTCCAAGGCAGCGGGAAGTGTAGACAGAGTCAATGGATGGGAGGCTGGTTTGCGTGATGGATTGGGCTACATTCATGACCCTTTGTAGTCCTTTGCGGTCTTGGGCAGAGCAGGAGCCCAGACCAAGCTGTGATACAATCAGGAAGAATGTTTTCTGTGGTGCATCTGTAAAAGTTGGTGAGTGTCGTAGCTGACAAGCCAAATTTCCTTAGTCTTCTGAGAAAGTGGAAGCATTGGTGGGTGTCATTCAGACACAAAGCGCTGGCCTCACTGTTGTCTTTCATGATACATGATCTGACTTTTGTATCTTTTTTCCCGATGGAAGACGATAGAAGAGAAAATGTCCGGGTTGTCTGAGTCCTTGATTACACTGGCTGCTTTCCCAAGGCAGCAGGAGGTGTAGACAAAGTCAGTGGGTGGGAGGTTGGACTGGGCTACGTTCCCAATCCTTTGGAGTATCATTCAGTCTTGGTCGGAGCAGGAGTCACACCAAGCTGTGATGCATGTGGAAAAGATGGTTTCTAATCGTTAAAATTGGTGAGAGTCATTGTGGAAATATTGAATTTCCTTCACCTCCTGAGGAGCTAGCGGCTCTGGTGGGATGGGAGGCTGTTTCGCGTGATGGACTGGGTCTCATTTACAACTTGGCCCCTGATGTCGCTGTTATTTATATTTGTTGTTCAAATATCTGTTGCCACCACCTTTGGTCTTGAGTTCACCTTGCCTGTTTTTTATCCCCTGTTTACTGCACATTGCTTTTTTTTAAAACAGAATTGCAGCGCTAACTCCAGGAAATATTAACTTGTTTTCAACCAGCTGTCACCGCTGGTGCCAAGTCATTACTCAGAAGTGCAAACAATGGTCAGACGCGTAGCCAAAGGCTCCTAAAATAGAATAGAAAGGGAAAGAGGTATCTCAGTGATGATGCATGCATGGTGACTGTGGTGCCGTGAACAATCCTGTTCAGCAACCAAGCACTAGTTCGCCCACTAATGCGGGAACCAGCCTGCTATTTCTTCACCGTGTGTGTGTCGTCCCTTCCTTGACTTATCAGCACCTTGCCAAAAAATGATGGGACTGTCAATATCCCAACCTACCTGCAACAAGCAAAACCAGTTCTGCAAATAGATGAAACATATTTGTGAAACATTACAGGAAACATTGAGGTGCAGCAAAATATGTTGAAGACTAGATTGACCCAGGGGACACAAATAAACCCATCGTTTTCCAAAATCAAATTTGAATTCGCTGCGCTGTCAGGCTGCGATTTCCAATGTCGGCAGAGAGAACCTCAGCTGCAAAGCCTGCAATTTTGGATGACGTGGATTCAGCTCATAAAGGCTTTGCAGAGTTTTCACACCTCCCTTACTCGTTCTTCTACCTTGGTTTCATGTTACAACACCCACACTTAACCATCAAAGTCGACCACTTAGAAGCCGCCTGCTTAAATTTACATGAGCCTGTTAAATTGTTCATGAAGTCATCTTTGGGCCGATCACAAGCTCTAATACATCTTGCACTTAAGCCTGTCGAAATCCCCATTTTGAGACTGTATTCGTGTTTGCTGAACCAAGAGACTCAAAATGTTCAAGATTGGAACGTGAGCTTCTTGCTTTGCAAAGGGCTGGAGCCTTGTAGCTGTACTGCGTGTCAAAGGCAATGTTATACATCCTTTACAACCGTAGCTGACATTTCCATTATCCGCCCACTCAACCCAAGCTTTCAAGTGCAGTTCTGTAATATAGGAGGTGTTAGCCAGTTTTACTTGGAGATGCCAGAACATTCATCACCCGCAACTCTGAATGAAACAATACACAGTGCCAGTGGGGCAGTGACTTTCATTTTAATAAGGATGCATCACCATCCATAAGTAAACAGAGGGTGCAGAGGCAAAATGTGCTCATTTCTTAACCTGGGGGATGCATTCAGGCTTCAGAATTGCCCAGCACTCAACACCTAGGTTCACATAAGTTTCGAAGGGAGTTAGCAACATTTAAATGGCTGACTTGCTCATCAAGATGTGTAGCTATTGTAAGCTGATCACAATGTTGACACTTGCTCACTCTTTCCCGACTGCTCTTCCCTCTGGAGTGAATGGAATGAATTTAGATGCCCGAGGAAGTGGAAGGACATAGAAAATTCCATTATGGATCTGAGTCAGGGGGAAGGTAACATTCGTGCTTAATAAACTACAGTGAGGCTCACACTCTCCCACGTCACTCAGAGATGCAACAGCAGCATCACCAATTTATTTAGAACATAGAACATAGAACATTACAGCACAAACAGGCCCTTCGGCCCTCGAGTTGCGCCGATCACATCAACCCCACCAATCTATAGACCTATCTATAACCCCCAATCCCATTAAACCCCATATACTCATCCAGGAGTCTTTTAAAAGACCCCAGCGAGACCCTAGCCAAGTGACAACGGGATTCAAACCAATGAAACATTTTGGGACTGATTGTTGGAATATCGGTCAACATTAGTTGCAAACGGTTGTGTGTAGATTACACTAAAAGGTCAATTAAGCTGCCCTTTGCTTTCATTCTCCTGCCTGTCAAATTGCTAATCTCAGCTGCATGTTATAAGGAAACATTTGGTGGGTGTCAAACATACATTTTCAAGAGGGAAGCTGGCAGAAACTTGGGCGAGTCACCACCCTCGGAGAACTGATCAGGTTGGTGTCAGTCATTGAAGAGCAAGATCCTTGTGCAGGCGGATCCTGAAATGGAGAGCTGGCAAGAATCCATGAAGCCTCTCTGCTTGGCACATGGTGGCCTTACCCTCTACATCAAGCGCCCCGGTGGTGGAAGATATACTCATAGAGAGTTCCTGGCCAATCAGAGGCTGTAAGAAGTCTCGCAACACCAGGTTAAAGTCCAACAAGTTTATTTGATAGTAAACACCACTAGCTTTCGTGGCTCTGCCCCTTCATCAGGTGAGTGGAGAGTTCTGATCACAAACAGAGCATATAAAGGCACACATAGTTTACAGAATACTGATCAGAATGCGAGTCTTTATACCTAATCAATTCTTAAAGGTGCAGACAATGTGAGTGGAGAGAGGATTAAGCATAGGTTAAAGAGACGTGTATTGTCTCCAGACAGTACAGTAAGTGAGGTTTTGCAAACCCAGGCAAGTCACGGGGGTTACAGATAGTGCGACATGAACCCAAGATCCCTGTTGAGACCGTCCTCATGTGTGCAGAACTTGGCTATCAGTCTCTGTTCAGCGACTCTGCGCTGTCGTGTGTCGTGAAGGCCGCCTTGGAGAATGCTTACCCGAAGATCAGAAGGATTTGTATCTGGAATTTTCAAACAATGTGAGTTGTACGTGTCAAGTTAACAGAGGCTATCTATTACAGACTGCAACTTTCTGCAGTGATCAACTCAATCTTGTATTGTTTCCTCATTACATTTTGTGTAATGATGCAGGTTCACAGACTGTTTCAGGAACATAAGAGATATTTATTCATGGGGAAATACTGTACAGAGGTTAGCAGCAGCCCCCCCCCCCCCCCTCCGCTACCCTGGAGTGACAACTACTTGCCCCGTTCAGCATTTAATAAGATCATGGGAGTCTGATAGTTGTGAGTTTTGGAGGAATGGAAACTGGAAACTGGCTCTGAAGGAGAGGAGCATCTACATCAATCTGGGCTGGACTTCCACTGGCAGGAGAGACAGTTGGATTTTGGTGCTGAGAAGTTAATTGTGCTGCTGATCTGTAATGTGCCAGAGGCTGGAGTGAAGAATCTGCTGGAGGTAGAGAATCTTTGTGAGACGCAAGTGACCGAAGTGTAGGCAGAGGAGCAGGAGAGAGTGGCCTAAGGCCTATGTCATGGAGCTGGAGCCTGCAGGAAAAGTCTCTAGAGGCTTGAAGGTAAAGTGAATTCCCCCTTACAACTCGAAGAGTCGGATTCTTTAATCAGAGATCCCATTGCTGCCAGCAGCTTCAATCCTCACATTAACCAATCGCCGATTGGAAAAAGGCAAATGCCGGACTGGGCTTTGATCTGTTTGGATCGGGGTGAGTTCTCCACAGTTTCTCAGGGCTTGTATTCCGGCTCCCCCGCGGCATCTTACCAGGCAGCTTGCCATTGGCTTGCCAGTGGGATCTTCCAGTCCTGTGGATATCTACGCTAAGTCTGGGCTGGTCTGGCCCACTGCCAGGGAACCTGCTGTGGTGGACAATCTTCATAGGGAATGGAAGATCCCAGTGGCGGGAGGGGCTGGAAAATCTCACCCTCTGTGATTTCTAGTGTCCGAAAATTGTCATCCACTGTCAAAAGTTCATTTTCTGCAAGCTAAGCTTTTTTGTAATGAATATGTAATAGGTTCAGTGCTGGTGGCATAAAAAATTATGATTAGAATATTAATGCATTCTGTGCACTTAAATCCCGCAATACATGGCATTGTTGCATGTCTTCCTGCACCCAGTGGTGCAAAATAGAGTCATAGAAATAACAGTGCAGAAACAGGCCATTTGGCCCAAATTGTCCATGCTGACCAGATTTCATAAGAACATAAGAAATAGGAGCAGGAGTAGGCCATCTGGCCCTTCGAGCCTGCCCCGCCATTCAATAAGATCATGGCTGATCTGTCGTGGCTCAGCTCCACCTTCCCGCCCTCTCCCCATAACCCTTAATCCCCTCTCTTATCAAAAACCCATCAACCCGCGTCTTAAAAATATTTAGCGAGGCAGCCTCCACCACTTCAACGGGCAGAGAATTCCAGAGATTCACCACCCTTTGAGTGAAGAAGTTCCTCCTCAACTCTGTTCTAAACCGCCCCCCCCCCTTTATCTTGAGGCTGTGCCCCCTAGTCCTACTGTCTTTTTTGAGCAGGAAGAGTCTCTCCACCTCTATCCTATCCATCCCATTCATCATCTTATACGTCTCAATGAGATCTCCCCTCATTCTTCTAAACTCTAACGAGTACAAGCCCAGTTTATTCAGCCTCTCCTCATAGCTCAATCCCCTCAAGTCCGGTATCAGCCTAGTAAATTTCCAAAACTTAATTAATGCCATTTGCCTGTGTTTGGCCAATATCTCTCTGAACATTTCCCACCCATGTTCCTGTCCAACTGTATTTTAAATGTTGTGATTGGACCCACCTCTACAATGTCCTCTGGCAGCAGATTCCATACACATACCACCTACTGTGTGGAAAAACCCCCTCAGGCCCCTTTTAAATCTTCCCCTCTCAACTTAAAGCCATGCCCTCGAGTTTTGGACTCCCCTGTCCTTGGATGCTCACCTTATCTCTGCCCCTCATGATTTTCTAAAGCTCTGTAAAATCACCCCTTATCCCCCTACTTTCCAGGGAAAAATGTCCCAGCCTCTCCTTATAATTCAAACCTACCTGATCCAGTAACATCCTTATAAATCTTTTTTTTGCACCCTTTGCAGTGTAATAGCTATCCGGATTTTATCTCGTCCCATAGTGAGGGTTTCTCTTGGGACACCTAGCATGTGCTGGAGAGACTCTGCAGGTTGAGAAGCTATTGGCAGAGTTATGAATGCACCTTCCTTGGCCTAGAAAGCCTGGGATGGGACTCAAACCTCTGGCTCAGAAGCAAAGATGCTCCCCACTGAGCCACAAGACCTCCATTGTTACACTGAGGATGAATTTAAAAGACAGGAAAAATAATCAGTTGCACTATTTGTGAAGCAGATAACTTGATGTTTGGTCAAAAATTTCTCCTTCAACATCATAACCCACCAGAAATACATCTCATCTGAGGATTCCCCTTGTTGCTGTTTTCAGGATTAAGCTTTTTAAATTTATGACCTGGTGTAAGAGATTTTTTTTTTTTATAGAACCCTAGAACCCTACAGTGCAGAAACAGGCCCTTCGGCCCATCGAGTCTGCACCGAACACAATCCCACCCAGACCCTATCCCCATATCCCTACACATTTACCTGCTAATCCCTCTAACCTACACATCCCAGGACACTAAGGGGCAATTTTAGCATAGCCAATGAACCTAACCCGCACATCTTTGGACTGTGGGAGGAAACCGGAGCACCCGGAGAAAACCCACGCAGACACGAGGAGAATGTGCAAACTCCACACAGGCAGTGACCCGAGCCGGGAATCGAACCCAGGACCCTGGAGCTGTGAAGCAGCAGTGCTAACCACTGTGCTACCGTGCCGCCCATTTGGCTGTGATAAGGGTCTATATGGGGCTACAGAGTCACACAGTGGTTAGCGACGCTCCCTCACAGCACAAGGGACCTGGATTCAGTTCCCGGCCAGGGTCACTGCCAGTGCAGAGTCTGTATGTTCTCCCAGTGCCTGTGTGGGTTCCCTCCGGTTATTCCGGTTTCCTCCCACAATCCGTGCGGGTTAGGTGCATTGGCCATGCTAAATTTTCCATCAGCGTACCCGAATAGGCGCCGGAGTGAGGCAACTAGGGGACTTTCACAGTAACTTTGTTGCCACGGAAGGTCTGTACAAATAGAACCATTTTTAAAAAAAAATGAAATTAAATTGATTTCAAAGTGAGATTCATCTGATCCTTTGGGTGTATGGCAGTGGGTGGATGTGATGAGATAATTAATGTAACAGAAAAAATACTGTGGGTGTTCGTGGTCAGGAGACAGTTACTCAAGATGTAGGTTCATATTTTATACTTCCTCTGTCTGCATTGCTCAGTCACTGGCATGTTTTCTGTGGTGGATTTTGTGTTGAATGGGGCTAGACTAAGGGAGCAGGATACGCACTTGCAATTAACATCATCAGGGACACGATACACTCCTTCCCTATGGAGTATCCAGCCAGAGGTGCAAATCAACACAGACAGTGTACTGGACCAAACAAGTTGTCAAAACAGTTGTAAGGCTATATTTAGCCTGATAGTTTTGGCACTGGCTATCACTGACAGCATTCCAGGCACAACGTGTTGGCATGTGAGTGGTGAAAGGTATTTTCTGTCACTATGGATGTGTTTTTTCAAAGGGATGTTAAACCCCAAACGTCGGACAAAATTTGCAAATTTGTATTTGTTTTCTGCAGAACAGCTGCTGATGGACCTCGGGGTCCTTGTGCACGAGTCGCAAAAACCCAGCTTGCAGGTGCAGCAGGTGGTCAGGAAGGCGAATGGGATGCTGGCCTTCATAGCGAAGGGGATTGAATATAAAAGTAGGGAGGTCTTGCTGCAGCTGTATAGGGCATTGGTGAGGCCGCAGCTGGAGTACTGTGTGCAGATTTGGGCGCCGCACCTGCGCAAAGATATTTTGGCCTTGGATGGAGTGCAGAGGAGGTTTACTCGGCTGATACCAGAGTTGAGGGGGTTGAGCTATGAGGAGAGGCTGAATAAACTAGGCTTGTACTCGTTAGAGTTTAGAAGAATGAGGGGAGATCTCATTGAGACGTATAAGATGATGAATGAGATGGATAGGATAGAGGTGGAGAGACTCTTCCCGCTCAAAAAAGACAGTAGGACTAGGGGGCACAGCCTCAAGATAAAGGGGAGGCGGTTTAGAACAGAGTTGAGGAGGAACTTCTTCACTCAAAGGGTGGTGAATCTCTGGAATTCTCTGCCCGTTGAAGTGGTGGAGGCTGCCTCGCTAAATATTTTTAAGAAGCGGGTTGATGGGTTTTTGATAAGAGAAGGGATTAAGGGTTATGGGGAGAGGGCGGGAATGTGGAACTGAGTCACGACAGATCAGCCATGATCTTATTGAATGGCGGGGCAGGCTCGAAGGGCCAGATGGCCTACTCCTGCTCCTATTTCTTATGTTCTTATGACATAATCGTAGAATTAGTACAGTGCAGAAGGAAGCTGTTTGGCCATCACGTTTGTACCGACAACAATCCCACTCAGGCTCTCTCCCTATAACCCCCACACATTTATCCCCGCTAATCCCCCTGGCACTAAGGGCAAATCAATCTAACCCACCCATCTTTGGACTGTGGGAGGAAACCGGAGCACCCCAGGCAAACACGGGGAGAATGTGCAAACTCCACACAGACAGCCACCCGTGGCCAGCTTTGAACCTGGGTTCCCGGTGCTGTGAGACAGCAGAGCTAACCACTGCGTCATCATGCTGCCTTGGACTCCATGTGAGCCTTGGATCTTGTTGGGGGTACTTGCTGCACTCTCCCCAAGCTACCGCTCGCGGTGAGCCAGGCTGTAATACTTGTAAAGTGCAGTCTAGCTTAATCCCACAAACAACAAAATGAACCATCAGCTGATATGTGTTCCTTGTGGTTTATTAACCAAAGGAGAAATATATGAACACCCAAATCCCATTGGGCGCCTGAAGTGACTGAATTGGCACAATCCTGTGTCACACATCACTCCCAGCTAACATGACATTGGACTTCTGGATTTGAAATTCCTGCGCCTATTTGGGTACACTTTCAGAAAATTTAGCTGGGTTCAATTCCAGCCTCAGGTGACTGTGGAGTTTGCACATTCTCCCCGTGTCTGCATGGGTTTCTCCTGGGTGCTTTGGTTTCCTCCTACAGTCCAAAGGTGTGCAGGTTGGGTAGATTGGCCATGATAAATTCCCCTCAGTGTAACCCAGGTTAGAAGGCTTAGCCATGGTAAATACACGGGGCCATGGATATACGGGGAAGGAGAGGGCCTAGATAAGATACTCTGTCAGAATCAGTGCAGCATCAGTGGGCTGAATGGTCTCTTCTGCATAGCAGGGATTCTATGTTGCAAAATATTTATTCAATTCATCCAGCATTTCCTTATTTAACATTTAACACTCACTTTACTTACTTTTTCTCTTTTTAAATACCTGCGGAAACTTTGTTTCTATAATTCCAGCAAAGTTTTCTCTCATACTCCAATTTCTCCTTCCTTATTAATCTCATAGCAATATTTTGCTGTTCTTTATATGTTGTCCAATCTTCTTACCTGCTACTCATTTTTGCAGAATTATATGGCAATTTGATACCATCTGTCAGTTTTTTTGTTAGTCATCGCTGGTACATCCTTCCTTAGCATCTTTTCTGAGTATTCTGAGATATTTGCTGAACTGTTTGTTACTGCATCCCTATCGCTTAACCTAATTTCCTGGTTCATATTAGTTAGTTCTGTCTTCATGCTCTAATAATTACCCTTACTTTAGTTTAAACCATTAGTCTTGGATCCAACCCTTTCTCCCTCAAACTGAATGTGACATGTAATGATGTTATGATCACTATTACTTAGGGGTCGCTTCACAATAAAATGACCAATTAATCCTGTCTCATCTGGTACAGCCTCTCTGTTTGATGCTAAAACATGTTGTTCTGAGAAATTGTTCCAAAAACACTATGAACTCATCATCCAGGGTACCTTAGACAACGTGATTTGTCCATTGTCACTGAATCTTTCTCACAGGCTCCCTTCACTCCTTCCTGTATATCCTGTCCTACAGTTAGGTTCCCGTTGGGGGAGCCGATAGACTAACCCCACAAGTGACTTCTTGGCTGAAAACTTCCGACCTTACCTGCAGCTGGGATCCTGCAGTGAGTGGAGTTTTAGCTGAGCACCAAATTCTCCATTCTCGCTGGCAGCGGGGCAGGAAGAAACGGGATCAGAGAGTCTTGCCACTCATCTTTACAATTTCTCATCTTTAACCAAACTGATACTACATCTTGTTCCACAGAACTAAGGTCATTGTAATAATGTTATCTTTAGTTAACTGAGTTATCCCTCTCCATTTTCCTAGCGTCCCCTCCTTCCTAAGTGTCATGTATGCTTAACTATTCAATCCCTCCACCAATAAAAGCTAACACACCGTACGCCTTCTTAACAACCCTATCAACCTGGGTGCTAACGTTCAGGGATCTGTGCACATGTACACCGAGATCTCTCTGCTCGTCCACACTACCAAGAGTCTTTCCATTAGCCCAATACTCTGTAATCCTGTTACTCCTTCCGAAGTGAATCACCTCACACCTTTCCACATTAAACTCCATTTGCCACCTCTCAGCCCAGCTCCGCAGCTTATCTATGTCCCTCTGCAAACTGTAACATCCATCCTCACTGTCTACAACTCCTCCGACTTTAGCGTCATAGGAGTCTCACAAGACCAGGTTAAAGTCCAACAGATTTATTTGATAGCACAAGCAAATAAACCTGTTGGACTTTAACCTGGTGTTGTGAGACTTCTTACTGTGCTTACTCCAGTCCAATGCTGGCAACTCCATATCATTACTACCTGAACCACAAGCTAATGGCACAGAGTCAAACTGATTAAAGAGGTAAATGTGTGGGAGAAATAGGTTTCAATTCTTGGGACATTGGCACCAGTAATGGGGAAGGAGGGGATTGTTCTAATGGGACAGTTTTGACCTGAATCATTCATCAGATTCCTGGCCAACAGCTTTACCAGGGCTGTGTGTAGAGTTTTAAACTAAGCAGTGGGGAGGAGGGTTCAGGTGCATGAGAAATTTAAAAAAATCAAAATGAAAGGAGCAGACAGGAGTGCAAGTTAGGGATGAGGCTAATTGTTGCCAAAAAAATAAAAGGGCAGTAAGTGTGCACATCATATTGCACCAAGAAATCACCTAAGAGGAGGGAGATTTGATAATAGCACAAACTTAAAGGTTTTATGTCTGAATGCATGAAGCAAAAGCTTCTATAAGTATGTAAAATGGAAGAGAGTAGCTAAAGTGAATGTTGGACTCTTGAGGATGAGACTGGGGAGTTAGTAATGGGGGAACGTAGAAATGGCAGAGACACTAAATCAGTATTTTGCTTCAGTTTTTACAGTAGAGGACATTAACATCACCTCAATAGAAATAGATAATGCAGAGGTAATAGAAAGGAAGGGACTGAGAACAATAGAGAAAAAGTGCTGAGCAAACTATTGTGATTGAAGGTAGGCAAGTCCCCTACATCCGAGGGACTTGAAGGAAGTGACAGTGGAGATGGTGGATCCATTGGTTATAATGTTCCAAATCTCTGGATGCGGGAAAGATTCTTGTGGACTGGAAAAATGTTAATATAACATCCTTATTCAAAAAGGAAGGGAAGCAGAAATTAGGAAACTACAGACCAATTAGTTTAACATCTGTTGTTGGGAAATTGTTAGAATCTATTATTAAGGAAGTAATAATAGGAAATTTGGAAAGTCAAAACATAATCCATCAGAGTTATATGAAGGATAAATCATGTTTGACTAATTTTCGAAGATGTAATGACTGAATAATGGGGATCCTGTGGATTTAATTTGATTTGATTTAATATTGTCACATGTATTGGTGTACAGTGAAAAATATTGTTTCTTGCGCACTATATAGGCAAAGCATACCATTCATAGAGAAGGAAAGAACAGAGTGCAGAATGTAGTGTTACAGCCATAACTAGAGTATAGAGAAAGATCAACTTAATGCAAGGTAGGTCCATTTAAAAGTGTGACGACAACAGGGAAGGAGCTGTTCTTGAGTTCGGTTGGTACGTGACTTCAGACTTTTGCATCTTTTTCCCAAAGGAAGAAGGTGAAAGGGAGAAAGAATGTCCGAGGTGCGTGAGGTCCTGAATTATGCTGGCTGCTTTTCTGAGGCAGTGAGAAACGTAGACAGGTTCAATGGATGGAAGGCGTGATGGACTGGACTTCATTCATGACCCTTCATAGTTTGTTGCGGTCTTGGATAGAGCAGGAGCTATACCAAGCTGTGATGCATCCGGAAAGAATGCTTTCTATGGTGCATCTGTAAAATCTGGAAATGTTGTATATCTGCATTTCCAGAAGGCATTTGATAAGGTGTCACACAAAAGGTTGGGAACACCATCACCTGCAAGTTCCTCTCCAAGACACATACCATCCTGACTGTTTGCTATTCCTTCACTGTTGCTGGCTAAAAATCATGGTATGGTCTCCTTAACAGCACTATGGAGGTACCCCCAACGCACGGTTCAGGAAGGTGGCTGAGGGGCAATTAGGGATGGGTAATAAATGTTGGTCTAGTCAGCGACACTCATTCCAAAGAATGAGAAAAAGAGCATCTCTCAATTTGTTTTTTAACATTTGAAATCTTTTCTTTTTTTTTTCAGTCTTAAATGAGGCTGTGAGATGACTGATTTCCTTTAGGTACGATAGGGGATTTTCATAGCAACTTCATCGCAGTGTTAATGTAAGCCTACTTGTGACACTAATGAATAAACTAAAATAATGTAGGGAAATTATAAACATGGTTTGGAAGAGTGGATTTCTGATTCCCTTAACCACATGACACACCAACCAAATTTGGCTGCGTGGCACTGATTAATCCTTTGTAAGAAGGAAGTCTGAGAAATGATTTAGGATGAATGTATTGTGATAGCAGGTACATCATTTGAAAGCTGCCCAGACACAAGCAGTACTCAAGGGATTGATTTAATTCTGAGGTTGTGACTTTAACATGACAGTGATGGGTATATGTTCCTCACTGACTGTCTCGCTGAAACAACGCACCAATTAAACAAATATTTTCACCATGAGCCATACTGCAGGCATTCTTCTTGTCATGATCTAATCAAATTTGTCAAATTGCTTAAAATTCTATTCTTGTGGCTATATAACGAGGGTAAGACTTTATTATTTTGACTGGGGTTTTCTTCCCACCTTTGAGGAAGAGGGTGAAAGGAGCTGTAAAATTGAATGCCATGGTAGGGGTATTGTGCCAACATCTGATGGTGAAGGAGGCACCACCTGGCCCACTCATCCATGGGCCAATTGCGACCATTAAGTGGTTACTTAAGAACCTCTTCTTGCCAACACTGGGATTATACCCATTGTCAGGGAGGCTGAGGCTGTGTGCCCATCCAGCAGGCTAGTGCCCAGGCAAAAGGGGGATGCCCCCTTCACAGGGCCCCCTGTCCATGGTGTGAGTTCCCCTCCACTGCCTTCCCCCTCCCTTGGCCTGTCATCTCCTAGCCCTACAGCTCTCTCGATCTTCCAATCTGGCAGGTCCAAGTGAGAGTTCAGGATAATCTCAAAATCTGCTCATCGACTCTGCCCTCCTTCCTCTGGGCACCAGTGGCCTCTACTGATGCTGCCACTACTGTGTCAGGAGAGGCAATCCAATTGCCCGCCAACACTCAAAGTTGGGACCACATTGTCATCGAGGGTGGAAAGCCCACCTCAAACCAAAAACCTGATGACCTGCTGCTGAAATTACACACATATACACTTGACAAGACCGCAACCACAATTCTCTGTAGCTGTTTCTATCTTTATCAAGGCCGAGCATTCTTCTTCCGTTGACAAAAAAGGAGGTGAAAGGACAACTATGTTCCTGCCCAAACTCTGATTCCCTCCTCCAATCCCTGCCGTATTGGTCATCATCTCTGCCTTACCCAGATAAATTCTACCACCACTGACTCTACAAGTGACCACTAATAAAGAGATAAGCTGTGGGCAGCATAGTGGTTAGGACTGCTGCTTCACAGCTCCAGGGTCCTGGGTTCGATTCTTGGCTCGGGTCACTGTTTGTGTGGAGTTTGCACATTCTCCTTGTGTCTGCGTGGGTTTCCTCCGGGTGCTCCAGTTCCCTCCCACAGTCTAAAGATGTTCGGGTTAGTTTGATCGACCATACTACGAAATTGCCCCTAAGTGTCCAGGGATGCATAGATTAGAGGGATTAGTGGGTATAATATATGAGGGTAGGGCCTGGGTGGGATTGCGTTTGGTGCAGACTTGAAGTGCCTCTTTCTGCACTGTAGGGTTCTATGATCGTTCTTGAGCCAGTAGCAGTGAGGAGGCACCCTCCTCACAAAATAGCAGGAGAGGTTTAGCAGTGTTCATCTCTCTATTGCTTTAGACTCAAAATACTAAAGCGTTTGGATCTCATATTAAATTCTATTAATCCTCTTTAAGGTACTTTCACTCCCTTTCCTCCCTCTACCCCTTCAGCTGCCACAACAGAAATGTTGACCCCCGGTAGTATCAGGTTCCTTGTTGATGGCGGGGTGGTCCAGTTCAGAGCCCATCCTACAATCCCCCATCCACCACTGGGGTGTCACAAAGGATTCAACCACAGAGAGATCCAGGTTCACAACTCTTCACCCAAAGGTTTGAACAATAGATCAAAGAATTTTTGGTTCAATTTATTATTGTCACATGTATCAGGATGAAGTGAAAAATATTGTTTCTTGCACACTATACAGACAAAAGATGCCATTCATAAAGTTCATTAGGGAGAAGGCAAGGGGAGAGTGCAGAATGCAGTGTTATAGTCATAGCTAAGGTGTAGAGAAAGATCAGCTTAATGTGTGCTAGGTCCATTCAAAAGTCTAATTATAGCAGGAAAGAAGCTATTCTTGAGTCAAATGGTACGCCTTCTCAGGCTCTTTCTCGATGGAGGAAGAGAATATGTCCGTGGTGCACGGGGTCCTTGATTATGCTGGCTGCTTTTCCAAGGCAGCGGGAAGTGCAGACGGAGTCAATGGATGGGAGGTTGGTTTGTGTGATGGATTGGGCTTTGTTGTAGTTTTTTGCGGTCTTAGACAGAGTAGGAGCCATACCAAGCTGTGATACATGCACGGTGCATCTGTAAAATTTGGTGAGAGTCAAGGTGGACATGTTTAATTTTCTTAACCTCCTGAGGCATTGGTGGGCTTTCCTAACTCTAGTGTAAGCATGGAGGGACCAGGACAGGGTGTTGGTGATCTGGACACTTAGAAATTTGAAGAGCAGGAACAATGACAGTTCATTTTTACCACATAAACATATTCAAGTGTGATTCTTAATTATTATATCCTGATCCATCACTGTCATTGGGAAAGATTTCTTCAGTTCTGAGGTGGACCAATACCAGAGAAATGGGTGGAAAATGGCCCAAGTTTAGATACAAAGTTGAAAGTGTCCCTACTGGAAGGCCTGAGAAATTGGGCCTGGACTTGGAACCTCATTTCAATATTTGAGGTGAGCTGCTGACATCTGCTGGGCCTCCAGAAGCATCTCGTCTATTTAAAGCAAACTGATTTGAGGCAACGGCCCTTAGCTAAATCCCACACTCATTTTTATCCTACCAATTCTTAACAGTCTATAAAGCATACGTCCATTCAATAATTGAATAGTCCTGATATATCTGGAGATGGTCTTCAGTGACCTCTCCCAAAGGCAGGACACAAGAAAGCAATTCTCTCTGCTGCAACCTTTGTTCCTTTATCTTTTCCCATTTTATAATGCTCGATATTTACAATTTTTTTCTCTTGTCTTACGCGCAAAAATAAAATGAGGTAAAGAAATGCATTTTTTTTGGTCTATGGTATCCCTGAATTGTCTTCTTTATCATGCCAGATACACAGAGAAAATGACCTACCTTTTTTGACACACAATTCACATGGCTACAGCCAATGAATAGATATTTGGGCAAACATTCCTTCTCCATTCTCCTGGCATAAAGTTGGTGGCACAGTAGTTAGCACCGCTGCCTCACAGCGCCTAAGCCTGGCTTCAATTCTTGGCTAGGGTGACTGTTTTTGCAGAGTTTGCAGGTTCTCCCGAGTCTGGGTGGGTTTCCTCCGGGTGCTCTGGTTTCCTCCCACACTCCAAAAGGCATGCTGGTTGGGTGCATTAGCTAAATTATTCTTCAATGTACCCGAACAGGGGCAAGAATGTGGCAACCGGGGGATTTTCACAGTAACATCATTGCAGCGTTAATGTAAGTCTACTTGTGACACTGATAAATAAACTTAAGTTTAGACTTTTTACGTGCGCCCAACTTCACCTCTGCTGAAACTAAATAATTTCCAAACTCAGCTGGTTACATTGTGTTGAGTAAACATTGGAAGGGATGACAGCTTCAGAACCAGACAGCAAAAAATAGGAAGCTGTGGCAGAGAGTATGTCTGGGGTGTGAGGGGTCCTTGATTTATACTGGCTGCTTTTCCAAGGCAATGGGAAGTGTGGACTGAGTTAATAGATGGGAGGCTGGTTTGTATGATGGACTGGGCTTTGTTTACAATCCTTTGTAGTTTTTTGTGACCTTGGATAGAGCAGGAGCCATGCCAAGCTGTGATACAACCAGAAAGAATGCTTTCTATGGTACATCTGTAGAAATTGTGAGTCGTAACTGACATGTCAATAGAGCCAAAGGTCATGAAATGGACAAGATGGAATTAACAGTTGCATTTAATAGTAATGTTGCTCTGTGCTCACCCCACACTGAGGGACAGAGCAGATAGTTCATATGAGGAGACTGAATGATCAAACTAGAAATCTAGTGACTTTGAAATAAGGATAAAACTTGAACATTAACCTGGTAACATTTGGAGGAGGCAACGTTATCTAAACAACATCAAAAGTAAATATTGTGGGGGTGTTCCTGTCTTACATTCAAAACTGCCAGACTGCTACATTCTGCTAAACTGCTGTATTCAAGTCTCCCACACTTGTAAAAGCGGTTAAGTGTCGTCTCTCTGCGCGAGCTGAATCTGGCATTACACAGCCAGATTTATGGTTACATAATTTCAGTAGGCATCCAAGTTCGGCATTAATTTGTGATTTGGGGAGATATGACAAGAAATACTTGAATAGGGAGTTTTCCATCTCCCCCCCACCCCAACCCCTGCAATACCAAAAAGCAATTTAACCTCAAAGCGTAGATGGAGAGCACATGTAGGAATCGTCAAGTTATACCATTTCCTGTCAAATCCACATCCTTCACTGTAGGTTACTGTTGTACAATGCAACTACCTGGAAGATAGTATGTAAACTATCATTTGGAGATTCAACTGATAAACTGACAAACTGTTCCTTCAGTTTGCAGAAAAATATTATCAGTATCATTAACTTCTTCAAAAGCACAATATGAACATTTATTTTATTATGTGTAGTATCTAACCCACAATATAATATTCTTTTTTACCATTTCAAAGAAAATATTATTTCCGGCAATTTATTCTTGCTGTTACTTTTGCTGTTTTACTATTTGCGTCCACACACATTACAGGAAGGATGTGGAGGCTTTGGAGAGGGTGCAGAGGAGGTTTACCAGGATGTTGCCTGGTATGGAGGGGAGATCCTATGAGGAGAGACTGAGAGATTTGGGGTTGTTTTCGCTGGAAAGAAGGCGGCAAAGAGGGGACCTTATTGAAACATATAAGATGATTAGAGGTTTAGACAGGGTAGATAGTGATAGCCTTTTTCCTAGGATGGAGAAAGCTAGCACAAGGGGGCACGACTTTAAATTAAGGGGGGGTAGTTATAGGACGGATGTCAGGGGTAGTTCTTTACCCAGTGGGTGGTGAGGGACTGGAATGCCCTGCCTGCTGCAGTTGTAAATGCGCCTAGTTTGGGGGCGTTTAAGAGATCTGTGGATAGGTTTATGGATGAAAAGGGATTGGTTTAGGTTAGTGGGTCATTGTTTTGTAACTGGTCGGCGCAACATCGTGGGCCGAAGGGCCTGTTCTGCGCTGTAATGTTCTATGTTCTATGTTCTATATCTGTGTGCTGCCCTTAAAGGGACAATCACCACAATCTTACATTGCTCTTCATTGACCTTCCTGATGTTCTCCTCCAGAAGATTAAAGTTGCTCGTACAATTCTAATCCTTCAGCAGAAACTGTCAAGCTCAGGGTCAACTCCGACAAGCAGCTCTTCATGATCCTTACTGTTGACAGTGCATTGCTCAAATATCCCTGATCTAAAATGAATGGAAGATCATTGAGTCCAAGATTGGAGAACTGATTTTTCTAAAAGCCTGTTTTTGTAAAATCAAAGGCAATGGGATAAACCTTATTGGTTGTACCCGTGTTTTCTATCTACTGTACTCACAACAGGCTGTTGACCGTTAACCTACTTTACAATATTGCACAAAGATATGCGCTGGATTTCATAGATCATAGAAACCCTACAGTGCAGAAAGAGGCCCTTCGGCCCATCGAGTCTGCACCAAACACAATCCCACCCAGGCCCTACCCCCACATCCCTACACATTATACCCACTAACCCCTCTAACCTACACATCTCAGGACACTAAGGGGCAATTTCTTAGCATGGCCAATCAACCTAACCCGCACATCTTTGGACTGTGGGAGAAAACTGGAGCACCCGGAGGAAACCCACACAGACACGAGGAGAATGTGCAAACTCCACGCAGACAGTGACCCGAGCCGGGAATCGAACCCAGGACCCTGGAGCTGTGAAGCAGCAGTGCTAACCCACTGTGCTACCGTGCTGCCCACTCCACCACAGAAATCGAAGCAAGCGAGGGGTGGACACTGGGAAGATCCATTGACCTCAGGTGGGATTTTACAGTTTAAACGAGGCTGTAAAATCATAGAATCCTACAGTGCAAAAGGAGGCCATTCAGCCCATCAAGTCTGCACTGGCCACAATCCCACCCAGGCCCAATGCCCACAACCCCCATGCATTTACCCTAGCTAGCACCCTGTTACTAAGGGGCAATTTAGCATGACCAAACCCACTGAACCCGCACATTTTTGGATTATAGGAGGAAACTGGAGCACGTGGAGGAGACCCACGCAGACATGGGGAGAATGTGCAATTCCACACAGACAGCGACCCAAGCCGGGAATTGAACCCAGGACCCTGGCACTATGGGGCAGCAGTGCTAACCACTGTGCTGCCCAGGGTGTAACCCTTCCATGTCCATCAAAAATAACAATAAACCTGTCAGTCGGGATTTTCCAGCTGCCCTTGCCCCAAAACCAGAAATTCCAACCCCAAGGTCAACAGACTTGTGCATGGTTCGTGCTGCCCCCCCCCCCCCCCCCCCCCACTCCGATTCCAGTTGAGGATGGGACAGGAAAATCCCACTGATAGAGTTTAATTTGGATACCTTTGATATTATTAGGAAACTCCTTTTTTTTAATCCCCTTTCCATTTATAAGTAAACAGGGATTCTTCACTGAACGTTGATTCTGTCAATGTCATTGCGGAATACCCAGCATTGAGATGCTAATCATTCCAAACCAGCTCCACTGGGTGGGACCTGTTGACATTTGCCCAACACAAGACTCCTGAAACCAAACTCCAGAAACAACTGTTCAACTCGGAACTTGGTCACGGCAGGGGCCAGGAGGATAGTGAAAATGCTCCTTTGGGTGTTCTCAAAGCATTCCTGATGGAGATCAAGCACCCCGCCAACTCCTGGGGGTGTCTCTGGCTGATGACTGAGCAAATGGGAGAATATTTGGGGTTGTTTTCGCTGGAAAGAAGGCGGCTAAGAGGGGACCTTATTGAAACATATAAGATGATTAGAGGTTTAGACAGGGTAGATAGTGATAGCCTTTTTCCTAGGATGGAGAAAGCTAGCACGAGGGGGCACGACTTTAAATTAAGGGGGGGTAGTTATAGGACTGATGTCAGGGGTAGGTTCTTTACCCAGAGGGTGGTGAGGGACTGGAATGCCCTGCCTGCTGCAGTTGTAAATGCACCTAGCTTGGGGGCGTTTAAAAGATCTGTGGATAGGTTTATGGATGAAAAGGGATTGGTTTAGGCTAGTGGGTCATTGTTTTGTAACTGGTCGGCGCAACATCGTGGGCCGAAGGGCCTGTTCTGCGCTGTAATGTTCTATGTTCTATGTTCTATTAATTTGGGAAGGCACCAATACACTTTCCGCTGCCTTAGAAAAGCAGCCAACATAATCAAGGAACCCATGCACCCTGGACATACTCTCTTCCTCCAGCGGGAAAAAGCTTCTTACCTGAATGTATCCAGATGTATCACAGCTTGGCACGACTCCTGCTCTATCCAAGACTACAAGATGCTACAAAAGGTCATGAATGAAGACCAAACATGCAAACCAGCCTCCTATCCATTGACTCTGTCTACTCTTCCTGCTGCCTCGGCAAAGCAGCCAGTATAATCAAGGACCCCACACACCCAGGACATTCTCTCTTCCATCTTTTTCCATTGCGATAAAGGTACAAAAGTCTGAGGTCACATGCCAACTGACTCAAGAACACCTTCATCAGACCTTTGAGTAGACTGACCTTGTATTAAGTTGATCTTTCCAGCTATGGCTGTAACTCTACACTCAAGCTATGACTGTTACACTACATTCTGCATTTTCTTTCCTTTTCTATGCACGATATGCTTTGTCTGCAGGCACACAAGAAGCAATACTTTTCACTGTATACCAATACATGGGACAATAATAAATCAAATCAAATATTTTTTAAAAATCGAGAGAATTTGTTGGGAAGACGCAGGGTGAAGCCAAAACATTGTAGAGAACCAGGGGTGAAGATAATTTAATTTTCTCACCGATAGTGTCACGTTACATGAGTGTAACTCAGGAGAAATATTTATAATTGATCGCTGTCTCTTCAGCGTGAGATGCAAGCAGAAAGGGCAAGAGAAACATATCGCACCTGCACACGCACACACACACACGTACATGCACGCACACATACACACACACGCCTATATACACACATACATGCACACACCATTTAGAGGTTTTACTGGACAACTGACTCAAAAATCAAACAGTGCAGACCAGTTAACAGCAGATACTTGAAGCCACCTTTTCACTGGCATGCCATAACAGAGCACTCCTGTTTATTTTCACCTCTGGAGAGAACGGACACCATTGATTCAACAGGGAACATGTATCCTCTCCGTGTGACATTTGTGATTACCTAATTAACCAGAGAGCCATAATGAGGAGAGTTTAAACGTATCGATGAAATCAACCTCGCTCTTTATTGAATTCAGTGGTGACAGGGATTTTAAAGGGCAGTATTTAAATAATGATTTACCATCAGTGAATAACTGATTCGACAATGCATATTAATGCAGTCTGTAACTAAGGAAAAGTAACATTCTCCAATATAGACTGAGGGCCTGATACAGACAGCAAACACAACAATAAAACTCCTCCAAACTGACTATGATCTCATCACAATTTCAATTCTGTTTCTCTCAGAGGAATAGATAGGGTGGACTCTCAGAGGCTATTTCCCCGGGTTGAAATGGTCGCTACGAGAGGACACAGATTTAAGGTGCGGGGAGGGAAGTACAGAGGTGATGTTAGGGGTAAGTTTTTCACTCAGAGGGTAGTGAGTGAATGGAATCGGCTGCCGTCATCGGTGGTGGAGGCGAACTCGCTGGGGTCTTTTAAAAGACTTCTGGATGAGTATATGGGGTTTAATGGGATTGGGGGTTATAGATAGGTCTATAGATTGGTGGGGTTGATGCGATCGGCGCAACTCGAGGGCCGAAGGGCCTGTTTGTGCTGTAATGTTCTATGTTCTATGTTCTATTAATTGTTTTCCTACTTCAGTAGTTTCTAATTAAGAATGATTCATCCCATGACTTTGCTCTCTCCCTCTCCTTCTCCCTCTCTCTCCGAATATTATTTTGCTGCTTCTTCATCCCAGCTTACAGGGATACAGGGTGGCACAGCGGTTAGCCCTGCTGTCTCACAGCGCCAGGGACCCGCGTTCGGTTCCAGCCTCGAGTCACTGTTCTGCGCAGAGTCTGCAGGTTCTCCTGGTGTCTGCTTGAGTTTCCTCTGGGTGCTCCGGTTTCCCTTCATAAGTCTGAAAGATGTGCTGTCGGGTGCATTGTCCGTGCTAAATTAGTGAACCCAAACAGGCACCAGAGTGTGGCAACTAGGGAATTTTCACAGTAACTTTGTTGCAGTGTTAATGTAAGCTTACTTGTGACACTAAGGGTGGCACGGTAGCACAGTGGTTAGCACTGCTGCTTCACAGATTCAGGGTCCTGGGTTCGATTCCCGACTCGGGTCACTGCCTGTGTGGAGTTTGCACATTATCCTCGTGTCTGCGTGGGTTTCCTCCAGGTACTCCGGTTTAAGAACATAAGAAAATAGGAGCAGGAGTAGGCCATCTGGCCCTTCGAGCCTGCCCTGCCATTCAATAAGATCATGGCTGATCTGTCGTGGCTCAGTTCCACATTCCTGCCCTCTCCCCATAACCCTTAATCCCCTCTCTTATCAAAAACCCATCAACCTGCGTCTTAAAAATATTTAGCGAGGCAGCCTCCACCACTTCAACGGGCAGAGAATTCCAGAGATTCACCACCCTTTGAGTGAAGAAGTTCCTCCTCAACTCCGTTCTAACCGCCCCCCCTTTATCTTGAGGCTGTGCCCCCTAGTCCTACTGTCCTTTCTGAGCGGGAAGAGTCTCTCCACCTCTATCCTATCCATCCCATTCATCATCTTATACGTCTCAATGAGATCTCCCCTCATTCTTCTAAACTCTAACGAGTACAAGCCTAATTTATTCAGCCTCTCCTCATTGTTCAACCCCCTCAACTCCGGTATCAGCCTAGTAAACCTCCTATGCACTCCCTCCAAGGCCAAAATATCTTTGCGCAGGTGCGGCGCCCAAAACTGCACACAGTACTCCAGCTGCGGCCTCACCAATGCCCTATACAGCTGCAGCAAGACCTCCCTACTTTTATATTCAATCCCCCTCGCTATGAAGGCCAGCATCCCATTTGCCTTCCTGACCATCTGCTGCACTTGCAAGCTGTGTTTTTGCGACTCATGCACAAGGACCCCGAGGTCCCTCTGCACCGTCGCCTGCTGCAGTTTTTCGCCCCGTAAGTAATAGTCCTTCCTACCATTATTCCTACCAAAGTGGACCACCTCGCACTTGCCAACATTAAATTCCATTTGCCATTTCCTGACCCATTCGCCCAGCCTATCTAGATCCTTCTGCAGACTCTCCACACCCTCTGCATAATTTGCCATTCCCCCAATCTTGGTGTCATCAGCAAATTTCGACACCCTACACTCGGTTCCCTCCACCAGATCATCTATATAAATGGTAAAAAGCTGAGGCCCCAGCACCGACCCCTGGGGCACTCCACTAGTCACCATCCACCAATCCGAATAGCATCCGTTGACTCCCACTCTCTGCGTCCTATTTGACAACCAATCCTCTATCCATGCTAACACCCTACCCCCAACTCCATGTCCCCTGACCTTCTGCAATAACCTCTTGTGAGGTACTTTGTCAAACGCCTTCTGAAAATCCAGAAAGACCACATCCACCGGCTCTCCTCTATCCACTGCCCTAGACACATCCTCATAGAGCTCCAGTAAATTTGTCAGACACGACTTCCCTTTAATGAAACCGTGTTGCGTCCGCCCTATCAAGCAATTCCCTTCAAGATGCTTCACAATTTCCTCCTTAATGACGGATTCTAACATTTTACCTACCACAGACGTTAAACTAACCGGCCTATAATTCCCCGCCTTTTGCCTGGCACCCTTCTTAAACAACAGCGTAACATTAGCCGTTTTCCAATTTTCAGGCACTTCCCCGGAATCCAGCGACGTCTGGAAAATAACCACCAAGGCATCCACTATCACCTCCGCCATTTCTTTCAGAACCCTCGGATGCATTCCATCCGGTCCTGGGGACTTGTCCACAATCAGTCCCCTCCAGTCTGTCGAGCACCGCCTCTCTAGTAACAGTAATGTCATTAAGACCCTCCATTCCTACCACCTTTCCATCGCTAACACCCGGCAAATTATTCACGTCCTCCTCCGTGAAGACCGAAACAAAGAAGTTATTCAATACCATAGCCATATCCCTATCCCCTACCACTAGATCCTCTTTCTCATCCTCTAAAGGACCAACGTTCACCCTAGCCAGCCTCTTCCTTTTTATATATTTATAAAAACTCTGCACTGTTTCCCCCCACAGTCCAAAGATGTGCGGATTAGGTTGATTGGCTGTGCTAATAAATTGCCCCTTAGTGTCCTGGGTAGCTGAGGTTAGAGGGATTAGTGGGTATGATATGGGGGGTAGGGTCTGGGTGGGATTGTGTTCAGTGCAGACTCGAGGGGCTGAATGGCCTCTTTCTGCACTGTAGGGTTCTATGATACTAACATATAATTTCTCTGTTGTTTTCTCTCCCCGTCTCGAATATTCTGAAATCTCTTCCTTAATTCCCTTTCTCCCAATCTGATTTTACCCAAGCACCTTGTGCCTGTGTTCTGTTCACAGCCCCAAGCCTAATGATTTTGTTCTAACTTTAAAAGTCATTCCATTTAGAAATGTGATTCAGATATACCATTTTTCAATTATAATGTGTCTTTTTCCTGGTGAGAAATGTCCAAAAGAACTGAAATCAGGTTTACCACACACATTTTTATGGGAAAATCTAATCCGCTCACCACTGTTCGATTTAAAGCCACACTTTTCAGGAATGCAACCATGACATTAAGTGAGGAATTGCCGCATTTACTCTGCAATGTTAACTTTTTAAACTGAAACTAAACTTTCAGTTTATCTCTCAAGTCACAACTGACCTGATTCTGGAACTGAGAGTCTCCAAGGAGAACCGATTTTCACACTGCTTCGTTTTAGCACTTGAAAGGGTGTGATTTCGAGATTGTAAAAACTCAGGGAACTCAACTGGAAAAGGGGGAATAGTTTATTTGCAGAATGAAAAGTAAAGCTGCTGCCGTGATGTACGCACACTAGTCCCTGCCATTATTTTCACCAAAACAAAATTGTACTAGACCTGGATGAGGAAGTGGAGGGATGGGTTAGCAAGTTCGCTGATGACACGAAGGTCGGTGGTGTTGTGGATGGTCTGGAAGGATGTCAAAAGTTGCAGCAGGATATAGATAGGATGCAGGAATGGGCGGAGAAGTGGCAGATGGACTTCAACGCGGATAAATGTGTAGTCGTCCATTTCGGCAGAACCAACGGGATGAACGAGTACACTATCAAGGGCAGGAGTCTTAGTAGTGTTGAAGAGCAGAAGGATCTCGGGGTCCGGGTCCACAGGACTCTTAAATTGGCCTCGCAGGTGGAGGAGGTGGTCAAGAAGGCGTATGGTGTACTGGCCTTCATTAATCGAGGGATTGAGTTTAGGAGTCGGGAGGTGATGCTGCAACTTTACAGGACCCTTGTCAGGCCTCACTTGGAGTACTGTGCGCAGTTCTGGTCGCCTCACTATAGGAAAGACGTAGAAGCTATTGAAAGGGTGCAGAGGAGATTTACAAGGATGTTGCCTGGACTGGGAGGCATGCCTTATGAAGATAGGTTGAGGGAGCTGGGACTCTTTTCCCTAGAAAGGCGAAGGTTGAGAGGCAACCTGATAGAAGTTTATAAAATGTTGAGAGGAATAGATAGGGTGGACTCTCAGAGGCTATTTCCCCGGGTTGAAATGGTCGCTACGAGAGGACACAGATTTAAGGTGCGGGGAGGGAAGTACAGAGGTGATGTTAGGGGTAAGTTTTTCACTCAGAGGGTGGTGAGTGAATGGAATCGGCTGCCGTCATCGGTGGTGGAGGCGAACTCGCTGGGGTCTTTTAAAAGACTTCTGGATGAGTATATGGGGTTTAATGGGATTGGGGGTTATAGATAGGTCTATAGATTGGTGGGGTTGATGTGATCGGCGCAACTCGAGGGCCGAAGGGCCTGTTTGTGCTGTAATGTTCTATGTTCTATGTTCTAGATTGGTTAAACTTAGGGACAAGGCAAGAGGGGCAAGCTCTTTAGGGGGTACTGCCCAGAACAAAAACAAAGCATAAAGAAGACGATGCCACGGTGGATGGCATGGTGGCACAGCGGATAGCACTGGTGCTTCACAGCGCCAGGGACCCCGGGTACGATTCCCAGGTTGGGTGACTGTGCGGAGTTTGTACATTCTCCCCGTGTCTGCTTGGGTTTCCTCCAGGTGCTCCAGTTTCCTTCCGCGCTCCAAACATTGATAGATTAGTCACGCTAAATTGACCCTTAGTGCCAGGGGGATTGGTAGGGTAAATGCGTGTGGTCTGGGGATGGAGCCAGGTGTTGCTGGTGCAGGCTTGATGGGCCGAATGGCCTCCTTCTGCACAGCAGGGATTCTGTTGCTCTGTGAAAACATCAAACAAAAAGGTAATTAAAAGGTTCAGTAACAGACTCCAGTCTCTGCACTGCCCAATGAGAATGGAACGCCTGGATGGTGCGAATGGAGTCGTCAAGCTCCCTGTCCAGTTACACCCGCCCGTGAATGTGTCACAGTCGTGGGGCTGGACAACCCATTCAGTCACCTGCTGTCTGGACCTATTAATAGTAAGTCTGGCTAAGCCAGGAACAGGTTGCCAGCTCATTTCCTGGAGATCAGCGGGGCTCAAAAGCAAACAAGATAAAAGATTTCTCAATAACTAAAAAGGAAGTGAATTCTTAAGTATCCTTTATAAAAATGGTCCACAGACTCTGCAAGACCACAAAAGGGGCAGGAGATCATGGGACCCCTTAATCCAGGGAAACCTGTGGGACTGCTGCATGCGCCCCATAGGACCCAGATCAGAGTGCATGGGACCCAGCTCAGTCTGCACGGGACCCAGCTCAGTCTGCACGGGACCCAGCTCAGATTGCACGGGACGCAGCTCAGAGTGCACGGGACCGAGCTCAGAGTGCACGGGACCCAGCTCAGTCTGCACGGGACCCAGCTCGGTCTGCACGGGACGCAGCTCAGAGTGCACGGGACCGAGCTCAGAGTGCACGGGACCCAGCTCAGTCTGCACGGGACCCAGCTCAGAGTGCACGGGACCCAGCTCAGTCTGCACGGGACCCAGCTCAGTCTGCCCGGGACCCAGCTCAGTCTGCACGGGACCCAGCTCAGTCTGCACGGGACCCAGCTCGGTCTGCACAGGACCCAGCTCAGTCTGCACGGGAACCAGCTCAGTCTGCACGGGACCCAGCTCAGTCTGCACGGGACCCAGCTCAGAGTGCACGGGACCCAGCTCAGTCTGCACGGGACCCAGCTCAGAGTGCACGGGACCCAGCTCAGTCTGCACGGGACCCAGCTCAGTCTGCACGGGAACCAGCTCAGTCTGCACGGGACCCAGCTCAGTCTGCACGGGACCCAGCTCAGAGTGCACGGGACCCAGCTCAGTCTGCACGGGACCCAGCTCAATCTGCACGGGACCCAGCTCAGAGTGCACGGGACCCAGCTCAGTCTGCACGGGACCCAGCTCAGTCTGCACGGGACCCAGCTCAGTCTGCACGGGACCCAGCTCAGAGTGCACGGGACCCAGCTCAGTCTGCACGGGACCCAGCTCGGTCTGCACGGGACCCAGCTCGGTCTGCATGGGACCCAGCTCAGAGTGCACGGGACCCAGCTCGGTCTGCCCGGGACCCAGCTCAGTCTGCACGGGACCCAGCTCAGTCTGCACGGGACCCAGCTCGGTCTGCACAGGACCCAGATCAGTCTGCACGGGAACCAGCTCAGTCTGCACGGGACCCAGCTCAGTCTGCACGGGACCCAGCTCAGTCTGCACGGGACCCAGCTCAGAGTGCACGGGACCCAGCTCAGTCTGCACGGGACCCAGCTCAGTCTGCACGGGACCCAGCTCAGTCTGCACGGGACCCAGCTCAGTCTGCACGGGACCCAGCTCAGTCTGTACAGGACCCAGCTCAGTCTGCATGGGACCCAGCTCAGTCTGCACGGGACCCAGATCAGAGTGCACGGGACCCAGCTCAGAGTGCACAGGACCCAGCTCAGACTGCACGGGACCCAGCTCAGTCTGCACGGGACCCAGCTCAGTCTGCACGGGACCCAGCTCAGTCTGCACGGGACCCAGCTCGGTCTGCATGGGACCCAGCTCAGTCTGCACGGGACCCAGCTCAGTCTGCACGGGACCCAGCTCAGACTGCACGGGACCCAGCTCAGTCTGCACGGGACCCAGCTCAGTCTGCACAGGACCCAGCTCAGTCTGCACAGGACCCAGCTCAGTCTGCATGGGACCCAGCTCAGAGTGCACAGGACCCAGCTCAGTCTGCACGGGACCCAGCTCAGAATGCACGGGACCCAGCTCAGTCTGCACGGGACCCAGCTCAGTCTGCACGGGACCCAGCTCAGAGTGCACGGGACCCAGCTCAGTCTGCACGGGACCCAGCTCAGAGTGCACAGGACCCAGCTCAGTCTGCACGGGTCCCAGCTCAGAGTGCACGGGACCCAGCTCAGTCTGCACGGGACCCAGCTCAGTCTGCCCGGGACCCAGCTCAGTCTGCACGGGACCCAGCTCAGTCTGCACGGGACCCAGCTCAGTCTGCACGGGACCCAGCTCAGTCTGCACGGGACCCAGCTCAGTCTGCACGGGACCCAGCTCAGAGTGCACAGGACCCAGCTCAGTCTGCACGGGACCCAGCTCAGTCTGCACGGGACCCAGCTCAGTCTGCACGGGACCCAGCTCAGAGTGCACGGGACCGAGCTCAGAGTGCACAGGACCCAGCTCAGTCTGCACGGGACCCAGCTCAGAGTGCACAGGACCCAGCTCAGTCTGCACGGGACCCAGCTCAGTCTGCACGGGACCCAGCTCAGTCTGCACGGGACCCAGCTCAGTCTGCACGGGACCCAGCTCAGAGTGCACGGGACCCAGCTCGGTCTGCACGGGACGCAGCTCAGAGTGCACGGGACCGAGCTCAGAGTGCACGGGACCCAGCTCAGTCTGCACGGGACCCAGCTCAGTCTGCACGGGACCCAGCTCAGTCTGCACGGGACCCAGCTCAGTCTGCACGGGACCCAGCTCAGTCTGCACGGGACCCAGCTCAGTCTGCACGGGACCCAGCTCAGAGTGCACGGGACCCAGCTCAGTCTGCACGGGACCCAGCTCAGTCTGCATGGGACCCAGCTCAGAGTGCACGGGACCCAGCTCAGAGTGCACGGGACACAGCTCGGTCTGCACGGGACCCAGCTCGGTCTGCACGGGACCCAGCTCAGTCTGCACGGGACCCAGCTCAGAGTGCACGGGACCCAGCTCAGTCTGCACGGGACCCAGTTCAGTCTGCACGGGACCCAGCTCGGTCTGCACGGGACCCAGCTCGGTCTGCACGGGACCCAGCTCAGAGTGCACGGGACCCAGCTCAGAGTGCACGGGACCCAGCTCAGTCTGCACAGGACCCAGCTCAGTCTGCACGGGACCCAGTTCAGTCTGCACGGGACCCAGCTCAGTCTGCACGGGACCCAGCTCAGTCTGCACGGGACCCAGCTCAGTCTGCACGGGACCCAGTTCAGTCTGCACGGGACCCAGCTCAGTCTGCACGGGACCCAGCTCAGAGTGCACGGGACCCAGCTCAGTCTGCACGGGACCCAGCTCAGTCTGCACGGGACCCAGCTCAATCTGCACGGGACCCAGCTCAGTCTGCACGGGACCCAGCTCGGTCTGCACGGGACCCAGCTCAGAGTACACGGGACCCAGCTCAGTCTGCACGGGACCCAGCTCGGTCTGCACGGGACCCAGCTCAGTCTGCACGGGACCCAGCACAGTCTGCACGGGACCCAGCTCAGTCTGCATGGGACGCAGCTCAGTCTGCACGGGACCCAGCTCAGTCTGCACGGGACCCAGCTCAGTCTGCACGGGACCCAGCTCAGTCTGCACGGGACCCAGCTCAGAGTGCACGGGACCCAGCTCAGTCTGCACGGGACCCAGCACGGTCTGCATGGGACCCAGCTCGGTCTGCACGGGACCCAGCACGGTCTGCACGGGACCCAGCTCAGTCTGCACGGGACCCAGCTCAGAGTGCACGGGACCCAGCTCAGAGTGCACGGGACCCAGCTCAGAGTGCACGGGACGCAGCTCAGTCTGCAGGGGACCCAGCTCAGTTTGCACGGGACCCAGCTCAGAGTGCACGGGACCCAGCTCAGAGTGCACGGGACGCAGCTCAGTCTGCAGGGGACCCAGCTCAGTCTGCACGGGATCCAGCACAGTCTGCACGGGACCCAGCTCAGTCTGCACGGGACCCAGCTCAGTCTGCATGGGACCCAGCTCAGTCTGCACGGGACCCAGCTCAGTCTGCACGGGACCCAGCTCAGAGTGCACGGGACCCAGCTCAGTCTGCACGGGATCCAGCACAGTCTGCACGGGACCCAGCTCAGTCTGCACGGGACGCAGCTCAGTCTGCATGGGACCCAGCTCAGTCTGCACGGGACCCAGTTCAGTCTGCACGGGACCCAGCTCAGTCTGCACGGGACGCAGCTCAGTCTGCATGGGACCCAGCTCAGTCTGCACGGGACCCAGCTCAGTCTGCATGGGACCCAGCTCAGTCTGCACGGGACCCAGTTCAGTCTGCACGGGACCCAGCTCAGTCTGCACGGGACCCAGCTCAGTCTGCACGGGACCCAGCTCGGTCTGCACGGGACCCAGCTCAGTCTGCATGGGACCCAGCTCAGTCTGCACGGGACCCAGCTCAGTCTGCACGGGACCCAGCTCAGTCTGCACGGGACCCAGCTCAGTCTGCACGGGACCCAGCTCAGAGTGCATGGGACCCAGCTCAGTCTGCACGGGACCCAGCTCAGTCTGCACGGGACCCAGCTCAGTCTGCATGGGACCCAGCTCAGTCTGCACGGGACCCAGCTCAGTCTGCACGGGACCCAGCTCAGTCTGCACGGGACCCAGCTCAGTCTGCACGGGACCCAGCTCAGAGTGCACGGGACCCAGCTCAGAGTGCAAGGGACCCAGCTCAGTCTGCACGGGACCCAGCTCGGTCTGCACGGGACCCAGCTCAGTCTGCACGGGACCCAGCTCAGAGTGCACGGGACCCAGCTCAGTCTGCACGGGACCCAGCTCAGAGTGCACGGGACCCAGCTCGGTCTGCACGGGACCCAGCTAAGAGTGCACGGGACCCAGCTCGGTCTGCACGGGACCCAGCTCGGTCTGCACGGGACCCAGCTCAGTCTGCACGGGACCCAGCTCAGAGTGCACGGGACCCAGCTCAGTCTGCACGGGACCCAGCTCAGTCTGCACGGGACCCAGCTCAGTCTGCACGGGACCCAGCTCAGAGTGCACGGGACCCAGCTCGGTCTGCACGGGACCCAGCTCAGAGTGCACGGGACCCAGCTCAGTCTGCACGGGACCCAGCTCAGAGTGCACGGGACCGAGCTCAGTCTGCACGGGACCCAGCTCAGTCTGCACGGGACCCAGCTCAGTCTGCACGGGACCCAGCTCAGTCTGCACGGGACCCAGCTCAGTCTGCACGGGACCCAGCTCAGAGTGCACGGGACCCAGCTCAGTCTGCACGGGACCCAGCTCAGACTGCATGGGACCCAGCTCAGTCTGCACGGGACCCAGCTCAGACTGCATGGGACCCAGCTCAGTCTGCACGGGACCCAGCTCAATCTGCACGGGACCCAGTTCAGTCTGCACGGGACCCAGCTCAGAGTGCACGGGACCCAGTTCAGACTGCACGGGACCCAGCTCAGTCTGCACGGGACCCAGCTCAGTCTGCACGGGACCCAGCTCAGTCTGCACGGGACCCAGCTCAGTCTGCACGGGACCCAGCTCGGTCTGCACGGGACCCAGCTCAGTCTGCATGGGACCCAGCTCAGTCTGCACGGGACCCAGCTCGGTCTGCACGGGACCCAGCTCAGTCTGCACGGGACCCAGCTCAGTCTGCACGGGACCCAGCTCAGTCTGCACGGGACCCAGCTCGGTCTGCACGGGACCCAGCTCAGTCTGCACGGGACCCAGCTCGGTCTGCACGGGACCCAGCTCGGTCTGCACGGGACCCAGCTCAGTCTGCACGGGACCCAGTTCGTTCTGCACGGGACCCAGCTCAGTCTGCACGGGACCCAGCTCGGTCTGAGCAAAGCCTCCATTGAGACATTGGGTCTTTTCTCCTTGTGCTGCAATAGAAGCTGTGAAATCAGCCATCAAACATTACACCATGGCAGATTCACAAGTATTTTGATGGAGTTGGTCCCTATCTCTACACTGCGATGGATAGGCCTCAAGCTGTACGTGAAACCCTGTCCCAAGTTGGGGCCAGGTATCTGTACTCTCCTTGACAGCGAAGATAGGGTCTCTGGAAGGCCTGCCTTCGTATCAAAGATCTCACATATGCCTATTAATCTTGTCCTATACTCTGTCCCAACAAAGTCCTCATCTATTGAGGACAATTAGGATTAGTTTAGGGGTTTAAAAAAAGGGCAGCATGGACAAGTTGGGCCGAAGGGCCTGTTTCTATGATGTAGACCTCTATGACTCTCTATCTGCAGCAGTCTGGCTGAGAGCTGGCTCTCTGGGAGAGGTGCCATCCTTCCCCCTGGTCTTGATAAAGTCTACCCCGTCCCCCAACTCATGTACGAGGGTCCATGGTCACACTACCAGCAGCTTGTCCATACACAGTTATGGGAGGAAGGTGAGAAGTCGACAGGAAGATATTGCCATCCTGGATGTTTTGAGTGATGTCAGTGCTTTCTACACCAATCATTCAAAAAGCACGACCTCCTCAAAGGGGTGAGGATCTGTAGCCGTTCCAGTGAGCTGTGGGCTTTCTGCTGTTGCTCTTGATTTGTGTCAAGGAGAAGCAGAAGAGTGAAGGTGTTGCAATCTGTCTGAAGATGTGTGTATCAAAGCTCAACAGCTGCAAACATGTGGAATCTGGGAGTTGGAGGTGCGAGACTTGTGATGCTGGTAAATGTATGAAAGGGAAATGGAATAGAGTTGAGGAGGAACTTCTTCACTCAAAGGGTGGTGAATCTCTGGAATTCTCTACCCGTTGAAGTGGTGGAGGCTGCCTCGCTAAATATTTTTAAGAAACGGGTTGATGGGTTTTTGATAAGAGAAGGGATTAAGGGTTATGGAGAGAGGGCGGGAAGGTGGAGCTGAGTCACGACAGATCAGCCATGATCTTATTGAATGGCGGGGCAGGCTCGAAGGGCCAGATGGCCTACTCCTGCTCCTATTTCTTATGTTCTTATGTTCTGATTGCTAGAAATTAGAAATTGACTGAGAGATGAGGGTGTGGGACACTGAGCAGTGCGTGAAGCTTATTGAGCAGGTAAGGGGATTCACTGATCTTGAGAGCGGTCATTGAACTTCTTGTGACATTGCAGCCAGTTCCTTGCACTGACCTCTGGGGCTATCTCCTCCCATTCCCGTCGAGGTGTCTGTCCAGGCGGACCCTCTGTGTAACTATGACATCTTTTCTCCTTCCCGTTTCCTGTAATGAAGGCCTCTGGCAACCCCTCTCTCTACTCTGAGGTTCCTTTCCTCCTTAGAACGTTTCCAACACGTGTGGCATCTCCCCTTTAAGAGGTGGAGGCTGGCTTTAATTGACGTTAACCAGTGGATTTAGCACTGGACGGAAAACCAGGATGATAATCGATCAGCATGCTAAGTTTGTAGGCTGCCTGCATCGCCATTCCCTGTCCCAGTGATGAGCCTATAAATCAAACAAATATCTGTGCAGTCCAGTGGAGAATAAGTTCCAGAATGCTGCCTAATTAATTAAACTGCCTCCTAAATGATGTTCGAGTCACGATGTGCTTCATTCTTGCTGTGGAATGTGCAACTTATGCTGAAAGTTAAAAACAAGAGCAGTTGATCGAAGATGGCTTTAGGCAAATTGCCCTTATCGGAGTAGAGAGAGGCATGGTGCCAACTTACCCAGCTGATCTGGCAGGGGAAACATTGCTTAAGAACTCATTATGGGATCAAGAGAATCTGAAATACCAACAGATTTGACAAAAAAAGTGAGTGTGAATACGCATTGCCCACCATTTATGGAGACTGCTATAAATATTTAGTGAAGTTTATTTATTAGTGTCGCAAGTAGGCTCTTATTAACACTGCGATGAAGTTATTGTGAAAATCCCCTAGTTGCCACACTCTGGCGTCTGTTCGGGTACACCGAGGGAGAATTTAGCACGGCCAATCCACTTAAACCAGCACATCTTTGGATTGTGGGAGGAAACCGGAGCATTCGGAGGAAACCCACACAGGCATAGAACCATAGAACCCTACAGTGCAGAAACAGGCCCTTCGGCCCATCGAGTCTACACCGAACACAATCCCACCCAGACCCTATCCCCATATCCCTACACATTTACCTGCTAATCCCTCTAACCTACACATCCCAGGACACTAAGGGGCAATTTTAGCATAGCCAATGAACCTAACCCGCACATCTTTGGACTGTGGGAGGAAACCAGAGCACCCGGAGAAAACCCACGCAGACACGAGGAGAATGTGCAAGCTCCACACAGGCAGTGACCCGAGCCGGGAATCGAACCCAGGACCCTGGAGCTGTGAAGCAGCAGTGCTAACCACTGTGCTACCGTGCCGCCCAAACCAGCACATAAACCAGCACATCTTTGGATTGTGGGAGGAAACCGGAGCATTCGGAGGAAACCCACACGGGCATGGGGGGAATGTACAAACTCTGCACGGACAGTGACCCAAGTCGGAATCGAATCCCCGTCCCTGGTGCGGGGTGAGACAGCAGTGCTAACCCTCTGTGCCATTGTGCAGCCCCCAATATCGGTCACCACTGATGGTAATTCAATAACGGACTAATTTGCTCGAGGACTGGGCAATATTTGAATTGACCCAATAAACTGCTGCAAATGCAACACATTGGTAAACAATTCATCCAATTGAAACCGAGCACACCAGGATCAAACAAGAACAATTTAGATTGATGCAGTTGGTTTGGGCACAGATCAGTCACAGACAGTAATGTCCCCTCCTTCAATAAGACAATACTCACAGGCCTGCTGCTAGCAATGTGTCTAGCCAAATTTGTTGTCTACCTCACTGCTGAGCTGCCAGGGGAGGCACAGAGAATGTTTGCGTTTGTTAGTTTAATTTTATTGAGACCATTCAAGTCATAGAATCATAGATGCTTACAGCATGGAAACAGGTTCTTTAGCCCAACTTGTCCATGCTGCCTTTATTTTTAACTACTAAGCATACTCAATTGCCCACGTTTGGCTCATATCCCTCTATATCCATCTTACCCATGTAACTGTCTAAATGCTTTTTAAAAGAGTACAAAATTGTACCCACCTGTACCACTACCTCTGGCAACTTGTTCCTGACACTCATCACCCTCTGTGTGAAACAATTAACCTCTGGATCTTTTTTGTTTCACTCCCCTCTCACCTTAAAACCCTCTGGTTTTAGACTCCCCTACTATTGGGAAAAGATGTTGACTATCTATCTCATCTATGCCCCTCATTATTGTATAAACATTTGTAAAACCTAAAACTCCTATGCGCCAAGGGAAAAAAGTCCGAGTCAATCCGATCTCTCCTTATAACTCAATCCGATCTCTCCTTATAACTCAAACCATCAAATCCCAGTAGCATCCTCATAAATTTTTTCTGCACTTTGTCTCATTTAATAATATCCTTTCTATAAGAGGATGACCAGAATTGTACACAGTGATCAACAGTAGCTGCCATCTATGCCAATTTGGCAAGTCCATTGAAAATCACTAAAGCATTAGAGTGCAAACTTTGAGTCAACTAAAAAAGTTCTCACTTTGTTGTGCAACTCAAAAAGACATACGAGTACCTTTCCACAGGAGAGCTCCTCGGAGGGCAGAACTAGTTGATGGTAATCACTATTGATGTCGTAACGTAGAGATGCAAATGTTCACAAATTTAATGGATGGGCCTGGATAAAATGAACTGTTTTAACCCATTCTCCCAAAATGGTCATGAGATCAGCAGGCATTTTCTTTTCAGTTAACTCCTCCTATAGATGCAGCAGTGAATGCACGTTGATAGTGCTCTACCCCATTGTGTTGGCCTGACGTTGCACAGGCCCCCTCTGTGCTAACTCCTACACATTTTGGCCAACCCGTCCCCTTTTGCATGATGAAAGTGTTGAACAGGTCAAAAATAGACTCTGCTGTTGAGCGTGTGGGCGACAATTCACAAAAGAGGAAGTCTTCATCTATCGACTGTGTTCATATCTGACAGAGGTGTACAACTTTACAAGGTTCGCAACGCCCAGTGATTCATCCAGTTGAAGTGCATCAAACTGACTTGCTTGCATTCTCATTATTAGTTGATAATTCGCGCTGTGGGTCAGCTCATCGATTTTGCGTTGCGCCGTGTTATTGACAATGAAACTATGTTAATTATTTCTTGCAGTCCTTCTCTCCCAGAGCAACACCCACCATCCCTTTAGCAGTACCAACTCCGCAATTGCGTGTTGCTTCCCTGTCTTTGCTCGGAGCTGAGCTACCCAGTAAGGGGCCTCCACCACCTTAACATCATCACCCATGTGTGTTCCGTAATTTTCTTGGTCCTCCGAAATTCTTTGAGCTTGTTTTCAAAAAATTTGCTTGGATGCTTATTCCCCTTAACTGCTGTCTCAAAATGATAGCAAAGATTAGCAAGTTTTAAGCTTTCATTCATCAGAACGTCATAACACATGACACATAATGGCAACAGTTTGTTTTCAGTATCAGTAAATCCCAGTTCTAAGTAATTAGTTTTCTTCACCTTCTTCATTTCCTTTTGTTTTGCTGAATTTCGTTTGCTGATAACTGTCCTTTTGACAACCATCAGTCTCTTTCCTCTTTAAGTCTGCCAAGTTGCAACCATCAATCAGTTTTTAACTTCGCCAGACTGTGCTTTTTAACCGTTGCATGCGCAGAGAGAAGAGCCAGTTCAAATTGGCATCAAGTCAAAACCCCACACAGTTTATTTACTAGTGTCACATTAACGCCGCAATGAAGTTACTGTCGAAATCCCCTAGCCGCCACATTCTGGCGCCTGTTTGGGTAGAGTGAGTGGGAATTTAGCATGGCTAATGCCTCGCTAATGCGTGTCTTTCGGACTGTGGGAAGACAACAGAGCACCCGGAGGAAACCCATGCAGATACGGGGAGAATGTGCAGACTCCAGAAGTGACCCAAGCTCCAGATAGTGACTCCAGATAGTGACCCAAGGAATTGAACTCGGGTCCCTGGTGATATCAGGCAGCTGTGCTAACCACTGTGCCACTTTTATTTCAAAGAATAATAATGTGGAGTTGCCAGCATTGGACTGGGGCGGGCTCAGTAAGCAGCCTCATAACACCAGGTTATAGTCCAACAGGTTTTATTTGGTAGCACGAGCTTTCGGGGTGGTTCCTTCACCTGGTGAGCGCAGGATTTGTTTCACAAACAGGGCATATATAGACACAGACTCAGTTACAAAATAATGGTTGGAATGCGAGTCTTTACAGTTAATCAAGTCTTAAAGGTACAGAGAATGTGAGTGCAGAAAGGGTTAAGCACAGTTTAAAGAGATGTGTATTGTCTCCAGACAGGACAGTAAGTGAGGTTTTGCAAACCCAGGCAAGTCATGGGGGTTACAGATAGTGCGACATGAACCCAAGATCCCTGTTGAGACCGTCCTCACGTGTGTGGAACTTGGCTATCAGTCTCTGCTCAGCGACTCTGCGCTGTCGTGTGTCATGAAGGCTGCCTTGGAGAATGCTTACCTGAAGGTCAGAGGCTGAATGCCCGTGACCGCTGAAGTGTTCGCCAACAGGAAGAGAACAGTCTTGCCTGGTGATTGTCGAGCGATGTTCATTCATCCGTTGTCGTAGCGTCTGCATGGTCTCCCCAATGTACCATGCTTCGGGACATCCTTTCCTGCAGCGTATCAGGTAGACAATGTTGGCCGAGTTGCAAGAGTATGTACCATGTACCTGGTGGATGGTATTCTCACGTGTGATGATGGTATCCGTGTCGATGATCCGGCACGTCTTGCAGAGGTTGCTGTGACAAGGTTGTGTGGTATTGTGGTCACTGTTCTCCTGAAGGCTGGGTAGTTTGCTGCGAACAATGGTCTGTTTGAGGTTGTGTGGTTGTCTGAAGGCAAGAAATGGGGGTGTGGGGATGGCCCTGGCGAGAGGTTCATCTTCAGCGATTGAAGGCTCTGGAGAAGATGTCCTAACTTCTCCGCTCCGGGGAAGTGCTGGACGATGAAGGGTACTCTGTCCACCGTGTCCTGTGTTTGCCTTCTGAGGAGGTCGGTGCGGTTTTTCGCTGTAACATGTCAGAACTGTCGATCGATGAGTTGAATATCCTGTTCTTATGAGGGCGCATTTCAGCACTTGTAGGTATCTGTTGTGATCCTCCTCATCTGAGCAGATCCTGGGTATACAGAGAGCTCGATGGCCTCTTTCACGTGTTTAGAGTGGAAACTGGAGAGGCGGATCATTGTGGAGTTATCCGTGGGCTTGCGGTACAGAGAAGTGCTGACATCATTGCGGGGGATGCTGGTGTAGAGTGCCGAGACATCCATTGTGATGAAGTGTGTTCCTGGTTTAACTGCTCCAAGGGCGCTGAGATCCTGTGAGAAGTCCATAGTCCCCAGCTTCCACCCTAAACACATGAAAGAAGCCATCCCCTATGGACAAGCCATCCATTTCCACAGATAAGGAGGATCGCAATTGACACTAACAGATGCTGAAAGTTGCTTCGGGAGTTGCCTACTGCTTCATGTCGTTGGTGTGCGTAAACTGGACCATCTCGAGGGCATCATGACAGCTCAGAGACTCTCTCTGTTGCTGTGTGGACACATGGATTTGGGCCTGTGTCCGTGGGAGTTTGCGCGTTCTCCCCATGGTTGCGTGGGTTTCCTCCGGGTGCTCCGGTTTCCTCCCACATCCCAAAAATGTGCTTTTAGGCTGATTGATTGGGTAACAAATTGTCCCTATATTGGACCTCCCTGATCCTCACACATTAGGCATAGACTAGAGTCATGAATAGGTCACTGACCATGGGACGGCGGCGCGGGCTCGTTGGGCCGAAGGGCCTGTTTCCCGTGCTGTGTTGTTCTTTGTTCTTTGTATGCCCTGGTAAGAACAGGATATGGCACTTGACTCATCGATCGACAGTTCCGATGTGCCACAGTGAAAAACTGCACCGACCTCCTCAGAAGATAAACACGTTTTGTGAAGGGGAAGTGGTGTGGAACAAACTTGGTCAGGTTTTTCGAGGAACTGATGAAGATGATTGATGAGGGGACGTCAGTCAGGCCTTTGACAAGGCCCCTGATGGCAGACTGGTACAGAAGGTGAACTCGCACGGGATCAGAGGTGAGCTGGCAAGGTGGATACAAAACTGGCTCGGTCAAAGAGGGTAGCAGTGGAAGGGTGCGTTTCTGAATGGAGGGCTGTGACAAGTGGTGTTCTTCAGGGATCAGTGCTGGGACCTTTGCTCTTTGTAATATATATAAATGATTTGGAGGAAGATGTAGCTGGATTGATTAGTAAGTTAGCAGACTACACAAAGGTTGGTGGATTTGCGGATAGCGATGAGGACCATCAGAGGATACTGCAGGATATAGATCAGTTGGAGACTTGATCAGAGAGATGGCAGATGGAGTTTAATCCGGACAAATGCGAGATAATGCATTTTGAAAGGTCCAATTCAGAAAGGGAATATACAATAAATGGCAGAACCCTTAAGAGTATTGATAGACAAAGGGATGTGGGTGTCCAGGTACACTGGTCACTGAGAGTGGTAATGCAGGTGGACAAGGTAGTCAAGAAGGCATTTGGCATGCTTGCCTTCATCGGATGGGGTACTGAGTTCAAAAATTGGCTTTATAGAACCTTGTTTAGCCGCACTTGGAATACAGTGTTCAATTCTGGTCGCCACACTACCAGAAGGCTTTTGGAGAGGATACAGAAAAGATTTACCAGGATGTTGCCTGATATGGAGGGTATTAGCTATGAGGAGAGGTTGGAGAAACTTGGTTTGTTCTCACTGGAGCAATGGAGGTTGAGGGGAGGCCCGGTATAAGTCTACAAGATTGTGAGAGGCAAGAGTGGATAGTCAGAAGCTTTTTTCCAGCGTGGAAGATTCAATTACTAGGGGGCTCAGGTTTAATGGTACGAGGGGCAAGGTTTAAAGGAGATGTGCGAGGCAGATTTTTTCCACAGAGAATGGTGGGTGCCTGCAACTTGTTGCCTGGGGGGGGGGGGGGGGGGGGGTGGTGTAGTGGGAGCAGATACGGTAGTGACTTTTAAGAGGTATCTTGACAAGTACATGAATGAGATGGGAATAGAGGATATGGTTCCCGGAAGAATAGGGGGTTTTAATCAAGTTGGGAAGTAAGGTCGGTGCAGGCTCAGAGGGCCAAAGGGCCTGTTCCTGTGCTGTAATTTTCTTTGTTCTTTGTTTTATGGGACAAAGTGGACAGAGTATCCTTCATCGTCCAGGATTTCCCCAGAATGGAGAAGTTACGACATCTTCTCTGGAGCCTTCAACATGTCATCGATGAAGGTGAACATCTCGCCAAGGCCATCTCCACACCTCCTACTTGCCTTCAAACAATCACACAACCTCAGACAGACCATTGTATGCAGCAAACTGCCCAGCCTTCAAGAGAACGGTGACTACAGCACCACATAACACTGCCACAGCAACCTCTGCAAAGCGTGCCAGATCATCGACATAGATGTAATAATCTCATGTGAGAACACCAACCACCAGGTATACAGTACCTACTCTTCCTGCTCGACAAATGTTGATACGCTCCAGGAAAGGATGTCCCAAGGTATACTACATTGGCAAGACCATGTAGACACTACAACAGCAGATGAATGAACATCGCTCGACAATCACTAGGCAAGAGTGTTCTCTTCCTGTCGGGGAACACTTCAGCAGTCACGGGCATTCAGCCTCTGATCTTTGCGTAAGCGTTCTCCAAGGTGGCCTTCAAGAACATGACTATGCAGAATTGCTGAGCAGAGACTGATAGCCAAGTTCCACACTCATGAGGACGGCCTCAACTGGGATCTTGGGTTCATGTCACACTATCTGTAACCCCCACTACTTGCCTGGGCTTGCAAAATCTCACTACCCGTCCTGGCTTGTGACAATTCACATCTCTTTAACCTGTGCTTAACTCTCTCCCCACTCACATTGTGTGTACCTGTAAAGACTTGATTACCTGTAAAGACTCACATTCCAACCATTCCCTTGTAATTGAGTTTGTTTCTCTCTGTGCCCTGTTTGTGAAACAAATCCTGCACTCACCTGATGAAGGAGCAGTATTCCGAAAGCTTGTCCCACCAAATAAACCTGTTGGACTAAATAAACCTGTGAGACTACTTACTCAAAGAATAATAGTGGATTATATTTCACAAAGATGATTATAAAGCAAACTACATTGCGAATAATAGTGTAATATCAATTATGATATATAGGCGGTACTCGTATTATGTTTTTTCTATGGATTACTTGCAGTACCAAACCACAGGTTGGGATTCACTGACCTTGAAGATATTTCAGTGCAATACAGCACAGGACTGAGGGAGTACTGAACTGTTAGGAAAGTCACCTTTGAATGAATGAGTGGGACTTGAACCCACGGAGGTTTGACGAACACCTTCATATTTTGCTGAATTATCACAGAGATATAATGCTGCTGGATGGACACAAATATCTTATTTTTGGTGACTGTCAATTTAGTGCCCCTGAAAATACATGAAACTTGAAAAGCAGTGACATGCTGACACAATGGTTAGCACTGCTGCCTCGTAGACCAGTGACCTGGTTCGATTCCTGGCTTGAGTCACTGACTATGTGGAGTTTGCACCTTCTCCCCGTATCTGCATGTGTTTCCTCCGGGTGCTCTGGTTTCCTCTCTCAGTCCAAAGATGTGGGGTTAAGTGGATTGGCTATTCTAAATTGCCTCTTAGCGCCAGGAGGACTAAATGCACGGAGTCATGGGGATGGAGCCTAGGTGGGATTGTGGTCGGTGTAAACTCAATGGGACGAATGGTCTCCTTGTGCACTGTAGCATTCTATGATTCTGTATTGCACCATTAATATAGAATCAGTTTAAATCATTGGCTTGCAGTATCAAGGCATGATATGACAGAGTGCAACAGTGGACAGTGAACTGAGAGATGATAACGGTGTGTTACCTCGCTAACGTGGCACTTCTCACTGGTAGCAAAAGATGTCATGATGTGGGTATGCCGGCGTTGGACTGGCGTAAACACAGTAAAAAGTCTGACAACACCAGGTTTTAGTCCAACCTATTTATTTGATAATATTCTCACAAGCTTTCGAGGGGACTGCCTCTTCGCCAGGTGAATGGAGAGTTCTGGCCTCAGACAGAGCATATAAAGCACAGACAGTTTAGAGATTGCTGATTAGAATGCTGCTTTCTTGCATCTCTGTAAAAACTTGATGTCTGTGCCGATATGCGCAATCTTCTTGGAGATCCTCTCCACTTGGATCCGGCAGTTTGTGGTGTCGATAGTAGTCATGATGTGGGTATGCCGGCGTTGGACTGGCGTAAACACAGTAAAAAGTCTGACAACACCAGGTTTTAGTCCAACCTATATACTCGAAAGCTTGTGAGAATATTATCAAATAAATAGGTTGGACTAAAACCTGGTGTTGTCAGACTTTTTACTGTGCGAAAGATGTGTCCAGAAGTCTCACATTACATCACCCTTCGCAGAGTCATCCCAGCTCTGTGAAAACCTTGCCTCAAACATTTTAAACTGTTTGCTATTGGGGAGATCCCCCTCTGTGACTTGCTGGTTTTGTAGAATGGTAGAATTACACAGTACAGGGCAAACCGTTCGACCCAGCGTGCCTTTACTAAGTTCTTGAAAGAGCTACCTAATCAGTCTTGCTCCCTTACACTTTCCCCATTGCCCTATAATCTCTTCCTCTTCAAGTTTTTATCCAACTTCATTTTCAAGCGATAATAGAAATAAAACAGATTAATTGGGTCAAAATAGTCCATTTCTGTGCTATCTGCTCTAAGAAACTTCTTCCTTTCTCTTTAAATTCAACTTTCAGTTGGTACATTGTTAACTGAATACGTCTCAACCTTGGTTTGATTTTTAATATTGGTATTTCGAAACTTTTCAGGTCTTTTTTTAAAACACGAAGATTTTGAGGATAATCCGGGAATGAATCACATCTGAGGAGTTTTGAAAATAAAACCGATTACATTCAAATGAAAGCTGTAGAGGAAATTATAATGTGTCATATATAACCCGGGATAGTGAAATGATTCTCAAAGAGGATTAAAGGCTTAAAATGAACTATTGTTTTGGAATAAGAATTCATTAATCCTCAAAAAGAAAGCTTTGAGGGAACATTTACAAAGAAGCCAAAGAGTTCATCAGTTTACTTACATAACATTGCTGACGTTAACTTCTTAATTATTCCACAAGTATCACCCATTCTTTTTGTGCCTTGAATCAACTATTTTAATGATCTGCTGACATAGAATCGTAGAATCCCTACAGTGCAGAATAAGGCCTTCAGCCCATTGAGTCTGCACCGATCACAATCCCACTAAGGCTTTTTCCTCGCAAGCCCATGGATTTACCCTTGTTAATTCCCCTGACACCAAGGGACAATTTAGCTCGGCCAATCGATCTAACCTGCACATCTTTGGAGTGTGGGAGGAAACCGGAGCAAATCCGCGGGGAGAATGAGCAGACAGGGAGTGTGCTGAACTGGCGAAAGGCGAGCTATGGCAGGATTAGGAGGGAGCTGCAGGACACTGATTGGGAGATGGCAAGTCGTGCTGGGTTGTTCTTTGTTCTTTGTACTCCACACAGACAGCGACCCGAGGCTGGAATTGAACCCGGGTCCCTGGTGCTGTGAGGCAGCAGTGCTAACCCACTGTGCCACCGTGCCGCTCCCTCTAAGCTTCCACCACCTGTAAACATCTGAACCCTGCTGTTCATGTTCTAATGCTGTTGCTAGGATGGGAGCAGTGTGCCATTTCTCCAGCCCCACTGCTCAACATAGAATCCCTACAATGTGGAAGGAGGCCATTGAGACTGCACCAACTCTCTGACAGAGCTTTCCACCCAGGCCCTTTACCCATAACCTCAAGTGTTTACCCTCCTAGTTCCAGGCTCTATTTGTGCAACACTAAATATTTACCCAGCTAATCCCACTAACCACTTTGGTAGGAGGAATGGTAGGAAGGACTATTACTTAGGGGGCGAAAAACTGCAGCAGGCGACGGTGCAGAGGGACCTCGGGGTCCTTGTGCATGAGTCGCAAAAACCCAGCTTGCAGGTGCAGCAGGTGGTCAGGAAGGCGAATGGGATGCTGGCCTTCATAGCGAGGGGGATTGAATATAAAAGTAGGGAGGTCTTGCTGCAGCTGTATAGGGCATTGGTGAGGCCGCAGCTGGAGTACTGTGTGCAGTTTTGGGCGCCGCACCTGCGCAAGGATGTTTTGGCCCTGGAGGGAGTGCAGAGGAGGTTTACTAGGCTGATACCGGAGTTGAGGGGATTGAGCTATGAGGAGAGGCTGAATAAACTAGGCTTGTACTCGTTAGAGTTTAGAAGAATGAGGGGAGATCTCATTGAGACGTATAAGATGATGAATGGGATGGATAGGATAGAGGTGGAGAGACTCTTCCCACTCAAAAAAGACATTAGGACTAGGGGGCACAGCCTCAAGATAAAGGGGAGGCAGTTTAGAACAGAGTTGAGGAGGAACTTCTTCACTCAAAGGGTGGTGAATCTCTGGAATTCTCTGCCCGTTGAAGTGGTGGAGGCTGCCTCGCTAAATATTTTTGAGAAGCGGGTTGATGGGTTTTTGATAAGAGAGGGGATTAAGGGTTATGGGGAGAGGGTGGGAATGTGGAACTGAGCCACGACAGATCAGCCATGATCTTATTGAATGGCGGGGCAGGCTCGAAGGGCTAGATGGCCTACTCCTGCTCCTATTTCTTATGTTCTTATGTAACATAAGAACATAAGAACATAAGAAATAGGAGCAGGAGTAGGCCATCTGGCCCTTCGAGCCTGCCCCGCCATTCAATAAGATCATGGCTGATCTGTCGTGACTCAGCTCCACCTTCCCGCCCTCTCCCCATAACCCTTAATCCCTTCTCTTATCAAAAACCCATCAACCCGTTTCTTAAAAATATTTAGCGAGGCAGCCTCCACCACTTCAACGGGCAGAGAATTCCAGAGATTCACCACCCTTTGAGTGAAGAAGTTCCTCCTCAACTCTGTTCTAAACCGCCCCCCCTTTATCTTGAGGCTGTGCCCCCTAGTCCTACTGTCTTTTTTGAGCGGGAACAGTCTCTCCACCTCTATCCTATCCATCCCATTCATCATCTTATACGTCTCAATGAGATCTCCCCTCATTCTTCTAAACTCTAACGAGTACAAGCCTAGTTTATTCAGCCTCTCCTCATAGCTCAATCCCCTCAACTCCGGTATCAGCCGAGTAAACCTCCTCTGCACTCCCTCCAGGGCCAAAACATCCTTGCGCAGGTGCGGCGCCCAAAACTGCACACAGTACTCCAGCTGCGGCCTCACCAATGCCCTATACAGCTGCAGCAAGACCTCCCTACTTTTATATTCAATCCCCTTCGCTATGAAGGCCAGCATCCCATTCGCCTTCCTGACCACCTGCTGCACCTGCAAGCTGGGTTTTTGCGACTCATGCACAAGGACCCCGAGGTCCCTCTGCACCGTCGCCTGCTGCAGTTTTTCGCCCCGTAAGTAATAGTCCTTCCTACCATTCCTCCTACCAAAGTGGACCACCTCACACTTGCCAACATTAAATTCCATTTGCCATTTCCTGGCCCATTCGCCCAGCCTATCTAGATCCTTCTGCAGACTCTCCACACCCTCCGCACAATTTGCCTTTCCCCCAATCTTGGTGTCATCAGCAAATTTCGACACCCTGCACTCGGTTCCTTCCTCCAGATCATCTATATAAATGGTAAATAGCTGAGGCCCCAGCACCGACCCCTGGGGCACCCCACTAGTCACCAACCGCCAATCCGAATAGCATCCATTGACCCCCACTCTCTGCCTCCTATTTGACAACCAATCCTCTATCCACGCTAACACCCTACCCCCAACTCCATGTCCCCTGACCTTCTGCAATAACCTCTTGTGAGGTACCTTGTCAAACGCCTTCTGAAAATCCAGAAAGACCACATCCACCGGCTCTCCTCCATCCACTGCCCTAGACACATCCTCATAGAACTCCAGTAAATTTGTCAGACACGACTTCCCTTTAATGAAACCGTGTTGCGTCCGCCCTATCAAGCAATTCCCCTCAAGATGCCTCGCTATTTCCTCCTTAATGACGGTTTCTAACATTTTACCTACCACAGACGTTAAACTAACCGGCCTATAATTCCCCGCCTTTTGCCTGCCACCCTTCTTAAACAACGGCGTAACATTAGCCGTTTTCCAATCTTCCGGCACTTCCCCGGAATCCAGCGACGTCTGGAAAATAACCACCAAGGCATCCACTATCACCTCCGCCATTTCTTTCAGAACCCTCGGATGCATTCCATCCGGTCCTGGGGACTTGTCCACAATCAGCCCCTCCAGTCTGTCGAGCACCACCTCTCTAGTAACAGTAATGTCATTAAGACCCTCCATTCCTACCACCTTTCCATCGCTAACACCCGGCAAATTATTCACGTCCTCCTCCGTGAAGACAGAAACAAAGAAGTTATTCAAGACCTTAGCCATATCCCTATCCCCTACCACTAGCTCCCCTTTCTCATCCTCTAAAGGACCAACGTTTATCCTAGCCAGCCTCTTCCTTTTTATATATTTATAAAAACTCTTGCTATCCTTTTTTATATTAAGTGCTAGCCCAACCTCATAGCTTCTCCTACCCTCCTTTATCAATTTCTTTGTCAATCTTTGTTGACATTTAAACCTTTCCCAATCCTCTTCTCGCCCACTGCTCTTAGCTACTCTGAACTCCTCCGCTTTTAATTTAACACTTTCCTTCACCTCCTTCGTTATCCACGGCTTATTACCTCTCCTCCTACTGTCCTTTTTAACCTACTCATCTTGGGACACTAAGGGACAATTTACACAGCCAATCCATCTAACCTACACACCTTTGGACTGTGGGAGAAAACCAGATCACCCAGAGGAGATCCATTCAGACAGATGGAGAATGTGCAAACTCCACAGAGAGAGTGACCCAACGTTAAAGTCAGACCTGGGTCCGTGGCGCTGTGAGGCAGCAGTGCTAACCACTGTGCCTCCGTGCCGCTGCGCTCAATCATTTGTTTCAAAGCCAAAATGGTCAATGATTTACCTTCACTGCTATTAGAGCTGAAATAAGAGACTTTAACCAAACTCCTTTCAATAAACTCTGAAGAATTGATTTATTGTAAAATAAAACTTCTGTAAAATAAGTTCTGTTGAGACACAATTTCTTATCAGGAAGTGTTACTATCTGTTCCTGTTAAAATTCTCCAGCACACACCCACACAAAGGACAAACATAAGAACATAAGAAATAGGAGCAGGAGTAGGCCATCCAGCCCTTCGAGCCTGCCCCGCCATTCAATAAGATCATGGCTGATCTGTCGTGACTCAGCTCCACCTTCCCGCCCTCTCCCCATAACCCTTAATCCCCTCTCTTATCAAAAACCCATCAACCCGTTTCTTAAAAATATTTGGCGAGGCAGCCTCCACCACTTCAAACAAATAGGGTCTCTGCAGAGATGGGCAATTGGAGTAAATTAATACAGATAAAGCACGCAGGGTTTTGATGCTGTCAATCTGGCACTCCCTCGTGTGAATACAAGCTGCTGAATCCATTAAGTGTCTGTTCATTCTCACCAATGTAGCTTTAGCATGGAATAGAATAGAGCGGATCAAAGCTTGTCTCAGCCTCTCAGCTTTCTAAATACAAGCATGTTTGACTGAGATGAGGATTCTGAGCTGGATACTGATTTCAGGCAAGGCAAAGAGAGTGTGAGCTGGACAGCTTCGCCTTCTCAGATCATCCCCAGTGGAGTTCAAGAAACAAGTTTAAAACCTGAAGTTCATCTCTGTCAGATGACTTCCAGTAAAGAACCAGGGCTTTGGCTTTACATCCCATCAATTAGTTGCAGTTGAAATAAGCAAACAGTCAGAGACTGTGTCTTAAAAGGTCTATTAGCTGAAGTCATGAGCCAATAGTGGATTTCTGACCTTTTCTTAAAATAAATCCAGGTCAACTTCCAAATCATCAAAAAAATACAACATCCTTCCAAATTTTAAATGAAAATTTACTTTGTAAAGATAAGGTTCGATCACCGCCTACCTGTCATATTACACCCACTGTCCTCATTAGCTTCCAGGGCTTGTAATGCCTTGAATTAAAAAAAGTATTGTCCTTGCTATCAAATCTCTCCATGGTCTGAGTCTTTCTGATATCTGTTAACGCCCAGTCCCATACACAACCCACCTTGTCATTTCCTTCGGCTGAATACACGCCTGTTGAATACCAACTGGAACTATTTGCTGTGGGCAGGTTTTAATGCTCTCCACCCCCCCCAAGGCACATTCTGAGGTCAGGGGAGGGGACGGGGGGGTTGCAAAATGGATAGAATTCCACCCATCACCTGTCCGCCCAAACCCAGATGCAATTTGAGTTCAACGTCAGGGTGATTTCAGTTAGTAAGCAATTGGTCTTAAACATGTTGACTGGATTTGTAACGTTTGAAAGACCAGCTTTCCTCTGATGTAGATATCCGTATAGTTCGGAATAATATCAACAGCACAGGTCCGATTCCCTTTCCGGCTGAGGTAAAATAAAAAGGTATTTTTCAGTCACGAGTAGGCTTACGTTCGAGCAAGAGGTCAGCGAGAGCATGTCCTCCGTCCCAGGAGCCTGGGATGAACCTGTCTCTGGGGTCACCACTGTAGATGTCAGAGCAGCTTTCTCAAAGGTCAACCTATGGAAAGTGACTGGTCCGGAAGGGTTACCTGGACGAGCACTCGGATCCTGCGCGGATCAGCTGGCGGAGGTATTCGCAGGTATCTTCAACCTCTCTTTACAACAATCTGAGGCCCTTATCTGCTTCAAGAAGATGACCATCATCCTTGTATCACAGAAAAGTCAGGCCTATTGACTATGATCCGGTGGTTCTGAAGTTCATCATTATGAAGTGCTTTGAAAGGTTAGTCATGGCACGAATCAATTCCAGAATCCCAGATTATCCGGATCCATTCACCTACTGCAACAGGTCCACCATCTCCTTGGCCCTGCACTCAACCCTGGAACACCCAGATAACATGGACACCTATGTCAGACTCCTATTTATTGACTACAGCTCAGCTTTCAACACCATTATTCCTGGGGCATTGGGACCGGTTCTCGGGGAGGTGGGACCTATACAAATTAGAAGGGTTACGCCTGGGCAGGACTGGGACTGATGGCCTAGGGGAGTGTTTGCTAGAGGGGTTAGGGAGGGTTTAAACTAATATGCCAGGGGATGGGAACGTATGTGAGTAAAATGGTCAAAAGCTTCAAATTCTTTGGTGTCCAGATTGTCCTGGTCCCCCCATACCGACATGAGCGTTAAGAAAGCCCACCAACGTCACTACTTTCTCAGAAGACTGAGAAAATTAGGCATGTCCGCTGTGACTCTTACCAACTTTTACAGATGCACCATAGAAAGCGTACTTTCTGGTTGTATCACAGCTCGGTCTGGGCTCCTGCTCTGCCCAAGTCTGTAAGAAACTACAAAGAGTTGAGAACGAAGCCTAGTCCATTAGCAAACCAGCCTCCCATCCGTTGACTGTCTACACTTCCCTTTGCCTTGAAAAAGCAGACAGCATAATTAAGGACCCTACCATCCCAGACATTCTCTCTTCCACCTTCTTCCGTTGGGAAAAAGATACAAAAGTCTGAGGTCACAATCCAACTAACTCAAGAACAGCTTCTTCCCTGCTGCCAACAGACTTTTGAATGGACCTACCTTGTACAAAGTTGATCTTTTCCTGTACCCTAGATATGAACGTAAGACTACATTCTGCACTCTTTCCTTTCTTCTCTATCAACAGTACGCTTTGTCTGTATAGCGAGCAAGAAACAATAAAATCATTGAACCCTACAGTACAGAAAGAGGCCATTCAGCCCATTGAGACTGCACTGCCCACAATCCCACCCAGGCCCTACCCCCATATCCCTACATATTTTACCCGCTAACCTAGGCGTCTCAGGACACTAAGGGGCAATTTTAGCATGGCCAATCAACCCTAACCCACACATCTTTTCACTCTACGCTCATATATGTGACAATAATAAATTGATTACAGTAACACTGCAATGAAGTAACTGTGAAAATTCCCTAGTTGTCACACTCAGGCACCTTCTCCGGTACACTGAGGGGCAATTTAGCGTGGCTAATACGCCTAACCAGCATTTCTTTCAGACTCGGGGGAGGAAACCGGAGCACCCGGAGAAAACCCACGCAGACACGAGGAGAATGTGAAGGGTCCACACAGACAGTTACCCAAGCGGGGAATCAAACCTAAATCCCTGCAGCCTTGAGGTAGCAGTGCTCACCACTGTGCCATCACACCACACTAGGTAGATTCAAGACTGGTTTTCTCACTGTGCCCCTGAGTGTGGGAAGGCAATAGGAAACTGCCGCTGACAAAGACTTTAAAGAAAACTGCTCAGGATGGAACATCAGGAGATAAGGAGCCAAGGACCTGTCTTTGGGACAGAGCAGACACGATATGATGATACACATATATATATATATATATATATATATGTATGTATACACATGACATACATATAGGCACGAGTGTGAATAGATTAGTGCAGATTCCAACTGAAAGGCAGTCAAATCTTAAGATGCATCACTCCAAACGACATTCAACTCAAAGAAGTCCTAAAAAGGAGAAGAACTGGGAATCTCTACCTGACGAAGAGGGTAACCTCGAAAGCTTGCTTGCTATCAAATAAATCGGTTGGACTAAAACCTGGTGTTGTCAGACTTTTTACAATCTTCATCTAAACATATCCATGTCTGTCGCTCACTTTTCTTTAACTTTTGCACATCTGAAAACTAAATTTCACTTGAAAATCCAGGAATGTTTGTCATTGTATAACGCAGTGCACTCCCGTCATTGTATAACGCAGTGCACTCCCGTCATTGTATAACGCAGTGCACTCCCGTTACGTGTAGAGCTAACTCTTCACATTCTGTTTATAGACTCGTCAACGGTGTTAACTCAAGGGAAGCCCGGTTAAGATCTGTTGTGTGGCAAAGTTAATTTGTGTGGAAGAGTGCTGTTTAATTTTGACAGGGGCATGACGTGATATTTACACTGGGTTCCAGCGGGGCAGCTGAACAGTTATCGTTTCCAACGGCGACAGTGAGGGGATGGGAAACATCCTACAAATTTCCAACGTGGGAAGGGAAGGAGGGAACATGTTAGGGAGGTCAGTGGGGCCGGTGTGGGATGGTCTGTTGGAAAGTTGTCCTCCTTCTGCACTACACAGATTCTATAATTCAATGGAAGGAGGGAATCGAGTAGAGCATCTACACTGTAAGAAATCTCAAGCCATTGTATTAGTGTCTGGAGGCCTGTCGCTGCTATAAAACAATCAGATTTGTCACGTTTCGCTAAGATATCCCATCATTTCCGCAGGAAACATTCAGTAGGTAGAAGCTGAGAGGGTTAGCTAACTGGAATGTTGAAGCATTTGATATGAACAGAGGAATTTCTCATTCAATATTCCCCTTCCATTCCCTCTTTTGTACTTGCTGGATGTTCTTACCAGAATCGGAGTGGGAAAGGGGCGGACGATGGAAATCTCCATTGATTTGGGGCAGGATTTTCTGACCTGAGGTCAAGTGGGGGTCACAAAATCCCACCCTCTCTTTCCCTTCCTCTCTCACACTTCCGTTACTCTCGGGTTGGCAATGTTTACTAGTGCGGTGATGTCAGGATTAGTACTTCAGAATGTTACCATTTGTACAAACAATTTATATCAGGAGACTAATTTGAATGTACCTGAATTCGCTGGGGTTAGAGACTAAGCTGCAAGAGCTTGCAATAAAGTCACAAAATGGCAAGAGTGTGAGTAGAATGACAAGAAATGAAAGTTATCAACTTTGGTTGGAGAATCAAAGAAGTAGGTTATATGCGAATGAAATGTTTATATTCAGAGGCTTGGATGTTCTTGTACATGAATCACAGAAAGTTAACATGCAGATGCAGCAAGAGATTCGGAGAACAAATAGAGTGCAGCATACAATTACCTTGCCTGAAGTAGAGTGTACCACCTGAAGTACAGTGTACAGCCTCCACAACTGGATTACAGTGTACAGTACACCACAACTGGAGTATACTGTAAGTACAATCTTGAGACCTGCAGCATAGTATACAGTCATCATGCCTGGAGAACAGCATATGGTTTCCACACCTGGAGGGTACCGTGTATAGTTTCCAAACCTGGAGTCATGGGTACAGTACAGTCTCCACCCCATGGGCACACTGCACAGTGCAGTCTCCATACCTGGCGTACAGACCACAAATCTCCACCATTGGATTGTAGTGTACAGTACGGTTCCCACCCCAGGGTTACAGTATACAATACAGTCTCCACCCCAGGAGTACATTGTATAGTCACCACATCTGAAGCACAGTGTGCAGTATGATCTCCACACCTTTAATACAATGTACAGTCGATTCCACTTCTGGAGTACAGTGCGCAGTCTCCCCCCCTGGTGTACAGAGTACAATACAATCTGCAGTATAGGGCAGAATTTTACTGCCTCGCCAATCATGGGAATCAAAGTGGGCGAGCGGCAGACAATGGAAAGGTCCATCGACCTCGAGTGGGATTTTCGGGATGAGTGTGGACATAAAATCCTGTCACAGTGTACAGCACCGTCACCATCCCAGGAGTAGTGTACAGAACAGTCTCGACACCTGGAGTACAATTTAGAATAGTCACCATCCCAGGAGTACAGTCTCTACACTGGGAGTACAGTTTAGAGTGCAGTCACTACACCAAGCGTACAGTGTACACTCGTCTCCACACCTGGAGTACAGTGTTCTGTACAGTCACTATCCCAGGAGTACAGTCTCGACACCTGGAGTCAGTGTACCATACAGTCACTACACCAAGCATACAGTGTACACTAGTCTCAGCACCTGGAGTACAGTGTACGGTACAGTCACCACTCCAGGAGTACAGTCGCGGCACTTGAAATACAGTTTACAATACAGACACCATGCTAGGCGTACAATGTAAAGTAGTCTCGACACCTGGAGTACAGTGTACCATACAGTCACCACTCCAGGAGTACAGTCTCTACACTGGGAGTACAGTTTAGAGTACAGTCAATACCCCCAGGCATACAGTGTAAAGTATTCTTGACACCTGGAGTACAGTGTACCATACAGTCACCACTCCAGGAGTACAGTCTCTACGCTGGGAGTACAGTTTAGAGTACAGTCACTACACCAAGTGTACAGTGTACACTAGTCTCAACACCTGGAGTACAGTGTTCTGTACAGTCACTATCCCAGGAGTACAGTCTCGACACCTGGAGTCAGTGTACCATACAGTCACTACACCAAGCATCCAGTGTACACTAGTCTCAGCACCTGGAGTACAGTGTTCTGTACAGTCACTATCCCAGGAGTACAGTCTCGACACCTGGAGTCAGTGTACCATACAGTCACTACACCAAGCATCCAGTGTACACTAGTCTCAACACCTGGAGTACAGTGTTCTGTACAGTCACTATCCCAGGAGTACAGTCTCGACACCTGGAGTCAGTGTACCATACAGTCACTACACCAAGCATCCAGTGTACACTAGTCTCAGCACCTGGAGTACAGTGTACGGTACAGTCACCACTCCAGGAGTACAGTCGCGGCACCTGAAATACAGGTTACAGTACAGTCAATACCCCCAGGCGTAGTGTAAAGTATTCTTGACACCTGGAGTACAGTGTACCATACAGTCACCACTCCAGGAGTACAGTCTCAACACCTGAAATACAGGTTACAGTACAGTCACTACACCAAGCGTACAGTGTAAAGTATTCTTGACACCCGGAGTACAGTGTACTGTACAGTCACTATCCCAGGAGTACAGACTCGACACCCAGAGTACAGTGTACTGTACAGTCACTATCCCAGGAGTACAGACTCGACACCCAGAGTACAGTGTACTGTACATTTTCCACACTGAAATCTAATTGAATTGTGATGCAGGGATTCTACTGGACGTTTTTGTCCAAAGTGCTGAAAAGTTCATTAAAAATTTAACTCTCGGGATGTGGGCATCACTGACTAGACGGACATTTATTGTCCATCTTTAATTGCCCTTGAGAGTGTGGCGGTGAGCTGCCTTCTTGAACTCTTGCAGCCCATATAGCCAGTCGGTGGTAGACAGTTTAGGGAGCTGGGAGGTGAGTGACTTGTTGCAGAGTCCCCGGACTCTGAGCTGCTCTGGCAGGCCCACAGTGTTTGTATAGCTGGGTCCAGTTCAGCTTCTGGTCAATGGTAACTCCCAGGACATTGACAGTGGAGGATTCAGCGATGGTGAAGAGCAGTTAGATTTTCTCATGTTGGAGGGGGTCATTGCTTGGCACCTGAGTGGTGCAAATGCCTCTTTGCACAAATGCTTCACAAATGCCGTGATTAATGTTTGTTATTCTTTCACGTGACATGATAGTAACCAGCAAAGACAGCCTTTATTACCCTTAAGAAAGTGGTGATGAGTTTGAGTGACTTGAACTGCTGCAGTCCCTGTGTCATAGGTAAACACAGTGAGAAGTCTCACATCACCAGGTTAAAGTCCAACAGGTTTATTTGGTAGCAAAAGCCACGAGCTTTCACAGCGCTGCCCCTTCGTCAGGTGAGTGGGAGTTCTATTCACAAACTAAACAGTATGTAAATTGTAAAGAAGTTTGTGAATGGAACTCCCCACTCACCTGATGAAGGGGCAGCACTCTGAAAGCTCGTGGCTTTTGCTACCAAATAAACCTGTTGGACTTTAACCTGGTGTTGTGAGACTTCTCATTGTGTTTACCCCAGTCCAACGCCAGCATCTCCACATCATAGGTAAGCCCACAATGCTAATAGAGTATTGAACTCGTTGAGTTTTTATGACAATCGATGATAGATCCATGGCACATCTACTGAGACTAGCTTTATTAATTAACAAAATTTAAATCCCATCAGTTGACAGGGTGAGATTTGAACTCATGTCCCCCGGGTATTAACCTGGGCCTCTGAGATTTTTAATCTATCGCTACACCACCACTAACTATATAGGTGGAGTGAGAGCTTTTAAACGGTATGACATTCTGATCTGAGACAGGAGAATGTTATAAAGGCATCATGGCAGCACAGAGGCTATCTCTGTTGCTGTGCGGACACATGGATTTGGGCCTGTGTCCGTGGGAGTTTGCGCGTTCTCCCCGTGGTTGCGTGGGTTTCCTCCGGGTGCTCCAGTTTCCTCCCACATCCCAAAAATGTGCTTTTAGGCTGATTGATTGGGTAACAAATTGTCCCTATATTGGACCTCCCTGATCCTCACACATTAGGCATAGACTAGAGTCATGAATAGGTCACTGACCATGGGATGGCGACGCGGGCTCGTTGGGCCGAAGGGCCTGTTTCCCGTGCTGTTTTGTTCTTTGTTTGTTCTATGTATACTCTCCACCGTCAACCAGTCACCCCCCATAATCAACATTTTCACCCTTTATGTGTTTTTTGGCAAAAGGTCTTTGCTGTGTTGAGGCTCCATTAGGCCCTGGGAATGGGGTGGAAGGTGGGAGCTGTAAAACGGCGAGGGAAGTGGGGATGGAGTGGGGTGGGAAGGGGTGGAATTAGATGCCTTTCTACCTCCATAACATTTCACCAGAGATGGCGAAGATGGCGGCCTCTCCCAGACACCACCATGCAACTTAAGGGGGGCAATTAAGGGCCTCTTCCTGCTGACATTTTACCAGCAGCTTGAGGGGGTGGTGGGGTAGAGGTGGGGGTGAACTCTTTGCCCTGTGGCCTTGGGATGGGGTGTAGTTCTCCTGATCAGGCTCCGTGGAGCCTCCAGGGGGAAATGGCTGCGTCCATGGCAAGGTCCCACCCCCACCTTCACAACCAACCCTGAGAGCATCGCTTTGTTGTCTTCTAAACCGAGTTTAGTGAACCATGGTGACGGTGCGTAGACTTAGAAGGCTTAGTGGCCCTCTGATTGGCCCATAACTCTTGGGAATGGGCTTTGCCCCTTAAAGGGACAGGAGCCCCCCCCCCCCACTGCAGCTCATCAGCTGCACAATGGGCCTAAAGCGCAGACTGAGAGCAGATTTGTCCCCAGTTTTTAGGCCTGTCATCTGCTTCCTGAATAAAAGCCAGCCCTTCGGTGTTAAAAATAAAGATTTATAGCTCTGCACACAGAATGTGGTGACTAATTATATCTGCACTCTGACAATATTGTAGGGAAAACAAATGAGGAGCAAATATTGAGCTGAGAACAAATATGTTTTGTCAGATGTTCGTAGGACTCACTCTCTGGGGTGGTGGATTGTGATTCTTTCGGTGAAGCTATTTGCTAGATAGCCGACCCCTTCATTCTGAGTGGGACCTCCAATTCCAGACTGCCCAGCACAGGGAAATATCCTTTCAGTATCTCTCCCCGAGAGGGAGGCCACTTCTCAGGTTCATTGGAACCCGATTGACCAGTGGGTCTCCAGTCCCTGCGCTTTCGTGGACAGAACGGGAACTACAGGAAGCTGCCAAAGCCTAATTGCCTGAGCCGTGGGGCAGGGTTGGGGCAGTGGGGAGGTCACCAGGGGGCAATCTCAGGGGAGAGAGGCCCAAGGGAAGGAAAGTTCGCAGGTCACTGAATTAACCGGGGTATCGAGTATATAGAACATAGAACATAGAACATTACAGCGCAGAACAGGCCCTTCGGCCCACGATGTTGCGCCGACCAGTTACAAAACAATGACCCACTAACCTAAACCAATCCCTTTTCATCCATAAACCTATCCACAGATCTCTTAAACGCCCCCAAACTAGGTGCATTTACAACTGCAGCTGGCAGGGCATTCCAGTCCCTCACCACCCTCTGGGTAAAGAACCTACCCCTGACATCAGTCCTATAACTACCCCCCCTTAATTTAAAGTCGTGCCCCCTCGTGCTAGCTTTCTCCATCCTAGGAAAAAGGCTATCACTATCTACCCTGTCTAAACCTCTAATCATCTTATATGTTTCAATAAGGTCCCCTCTTAGCCGCCTTCTTTCCAGCGAAAACAACCCCAAATCTCTCAGTCTCTCCTCATAGGATCTCCCCTCCATACCAGGCAACATCCTGGTAAACCTCCTCTGCACCCTCTCCAAAGCCTCCACATCCTTCCTGTAATGTGGGGACCAGAACTGCACACAAAACTCCAAGTGCGGCCGCACCAGAGTTGTGTACAGTTGCATCATAAAAGTTGGAGTGTTATGGTGAGGTTGTATAAGGCGTTGGTGAGGCCAAATTTAGAGTATTGTGTACAGTTTTGGTCACCTAGTTACAGGAAGGATGTGAAGAAGATTGAAAGAGTGCAGAGAAGGATGTTGCCGGGACTTGAGAAGCTGAGTTACAGAGAGAGAGATTGAATAGGTGAGGACTTTATTCCCCGGAGCGTAGAAGAATGAGGGGAGATTTGATCGAGGTGTATAAGATTTTGATGGGTTTGGATAGAGTGAATGCAAGCAGGGTTTTTCCACTGAGGCTAGGGGAGAAAAAAAACCAGAGGGTAAAGGGTGAAAGGAGAAAAGTTTAAAGGGAATATTAGGGGGGGATTCTTCACAAAGAGAGTGGTGGGAGTGTGGAATGAGCTGCCGGATAAAGTGGTAAATGCGGGGTCACTTTTAACATTTAAGAAAATCTTGGATGGGTTCGTGAGTGAGAGGGGTGTGGAGGGATAGGGTCCAAGTGCAGGTCAGTGGGACTAGGCAAAAATTGGTTCGGCACAGACAAGAAGGGCCAAAAGGCCTGTTTCTGAGCTGTAATTTTCTATGGTTAATCAGTAGAGGGCTTCTGATGATGCCAAACCCACCTCTGCTATGCATCACCCCACTCATATCCCCTTCTTTTCTCACCAGTGATCTAATATTGATTCCTTCCGGCTGTCCCCAGGAGAGGTGATGGCTTAGTGGTATTATCACTAGACTATTAATCCAAAAAGTTAGCTCATGTTCCGGGGACCCCTGATCGAATCCCTCCATTGGCAGATGGTGGAATTTGAATTCAATAAAAAAAAAATCTGGAATTAACCATCTACTGATGACTGTGAAATCATTGGCAATTGTCAGAAAAGCTCTTCTGGTTCACTAACGTCCATGTAAGGAGGGAAATCTACCATCACTCCTTTTTCTGGCTTACATGTCTCCACAGCCATAGCAATGTGGGTGATTCTGAACTGCCCTGTGCAATCATAGAAGCCCTATTGTGCAGAAGAAGGCCATTCAGCCCATTGAGTCTGCACTGACCCCAATCCCACCCAGGCCTATTCCCTTAAATCCCACGTATTTACCTTGCTAATCCCGTGACGCCTGGGGCAATTTAGCATGGCCAATCAATGTAATCTTTGGATTGTGGGAGGGAACTGGAGCACCTGGGAGGAAACCCACGCAGATATGGGGAGAATGTGCAAACTCTGCACAGACAATGATCTGGAGCCGGAATTGAAGCCTGGCACCATGAGGCAGCAGTGCTAACCAGTGTGCCACCGTTCCACCAGTTGGTGGAATTTGAATTCAATAAAAATAATCTGGAATTAAGGAATGGCCGAGCAAACCACTTAGTTATTCAAGAAGGCAGCTCGTCACTACCTTCCTAAGGGCAATAGGGATGGACAATAAATGCTGACCAGCCAGTGACAAGCATGTCCCATGAATGAACACCCAGGGGGGATCTGTTCTTGCAATCCCACATTCCCGTCCCTGATTAGGTGGAGAGTAAATTTCAGGCCAATGGTGTTATGTTAATTAGGACGTCAAATCCATGCAAGAAAATGGTATTAACCTTCCACCTTGCTCATTTTCAAAAATTCCATTGCCCCAAATCCCCCACTACAATCACCTCTGGTCCCAGTGGAATATGATGTGGGTATGCCGGCGTTGGACTGGCGTAAACACAGTAAAAAGTCTGACAACACCAGGTTTTAGTCCAACCGATTTATTTGATAATAGACTCACAAGCAAGCAAGCTTTCGAGGGGACTGCCTCTTCGTCAGGTGAATGGAGAGTTCTTATATGCTCTGTCTGAGGCCAGAACTCTCCATTCACCTGACGAAGAGGCAGTCCCCTCGAAAGCTTGTGAGAATATTATCAAATAAATCGGTTGGACTAAAACCTGGTGTTGTCAGACTTTTCCCAGTGGAATAGGCATTCTCAAACTAAGGCATTGCCGGAGGCAAGTCAAACATGAGACTTTCACACAACAGCATTTTCTGAGTTTTATACATTTCCACAAGTTCTTGGTGTTTTCCACGGTCAATGCAGCACCTCCCTGCTGTCTTGCCATGTTACCTCCAAATGTCCCAGTGCTCACACTCACATAACGTTCCAACCCCACCGGGATCATAGCCGGAGCAGTCTTTCCCTTGCTGTCCATGCATCAGCGCGTTGTGTGTCACACACACTGCAAAACACCCAGCTTTAAGCATAGAAAATAGGTGCAGAGGAGGCCATACAACCCATCAAACCTGCACCACCTTTCAATATGATTATGGCTGATCATACACTTTCAGTATCCCATTCCAGCTTTCTCTTCATTCCCCTTGATTCCTTTTAGCCATAAGGTCCGACTCCTCTTGAACATCTCTAACAAACTGGCCCCAGTTTGGTAGAGAATTCCACAGGTTCACGACACTCTGAATGAAGAAGTTCTTCCTCAGCCCAGTCCTTTCTTGTTAACTCTCATCCCCTTCCCTTGAACTCTCGGTGTGTTGTCAGACTGCTTGGCCAACACTCAGCTTTGGCGGAGGCACAGATTCCCCCCCATTTTAAACATCGGGCACATCAAAAGAAAAGAGATTGGCTGCATTCAATTTTTGGATGCTACGAGAGAGCTCCCCTGCAGGGTGGGACGCACCAGATATTCTATTGATGAGAGCATTCGGGCAGTGAGTGTTTGCTGGCAGTATGAAGAGCAGGTAGATGATGATGTCAATATGTGTGTGTAACGTTGACAGTGCGCCAGGGTTGTCATTTGCTCCCTTTCACAGATGAACAGATACTCAGCAGCAGTAAGGGCCAATCATCAGTACTACTTAAAAAGGGCCATCAATTCCTTATAGATCAGTCCATCGAGGCATTTCTACAAGATGTTGGTGCTTTCCATAGTCAATCAACCTGATAAAAATCTACAGGGAGTGGTGCGACAAGTGCTGAAGGAAGTTTTGATGACTTCAAGGCTTCTGCGTAAACATATTTCTCCCTGACATTCCCCTAGTAATTATTCATTTTTGCACGGTAAGACAAGGGGGAGGCAATGGTATTATCACGAGAATAGAATCATAGAACCCTACAGTGCAGAAAGATGCCCTTCAGTCCATCGAGTCTGCACCGAACACAATCCCACCCAGGCCCTACCCCCATATCCCTACATATTATACCCACTAATCCCTCTAACCTACACATCCCAGGACACTAAGGGGCAATTTCTTAGCAATGGCCAATCAATCTAACCCGCACATCTTTGGACTGTGGGAGGAAACCGGAGCACCCGGAGAAAACCCACGCCGACACGAGGAGAATGTGCAAACTCCACACAGACAGTGACCCGAGTTGGGAATTGAACCCAGGACCCTGGAGCTGTGAAGCAGCAGTGCTAACCCACTGTGCTACCGTGCCGAATATTAATCCAAAAAAAAAATCAATAAATGTTCTGCGGACACAGAATGCTTGAATCATGTCACAGCAGATAGTGGAATTTGAATTCAATAAAATGAAATCTGGAACTAAGAATCTACTGATGACAATGAAACCATTGTCAATTGTCAGAAAAACCCATTTGGTTCATTAGTGTCCTTTAGGAGAGGAAAGGACATTAGCCTTTGTGTGATTCCAGAGACACAGCATTATGTTTGACTGAACAAGGGCAACTAGGGATGGGCAATAAATACTGGCCAGCCAGCAATGCCTATGTCCCATAAATTAATAAGAAAAAAATCATGTTCCTAGGATACTCAAGACAGGACAGGCTGCTGGAAGGTGGAGGAGGAGACGGGGAATAGAATAGGAGACCATGGCAACAGCAAAAAAAACAATAAAGATCAGATTGCCATAGTTACAACCTTTAGAGCTCACATAATAATGGGGATGAGATAAAGGGTGCAAGGGAGCGTGGAGGAATCTTGTAAGGTTATGGACATAGAGATCTTGGCAAACTTAACCGCAGGAACTCATTGTAAATGTTCTCTTCTGTGCCCTGCCTGGGGCGGGTTTGAAATCTAACAGGCTGGCCAGCTAGAAGAAATAGAGTCCAGGAAGCAGAAGGTGAATCTCATAGGCAAGATGAGATTGGATAGTTTATGTGGGTAGACAGGAGAGACAGATGTCTTGTGATGATACTGTGCCTTTAAGAAGTGTTTTATATCGAGTTTTTCATGAGGGGTATATTTAAAATTTAAAAAGTAAGAACAGGTAAGCTGGTGATGTTAGCTATCTGCTTTTGAAGAGGGGTTATAAGAGCAATATTGATTGAATTGGAACTAATAGAGATAGAGTCATAGAGCCATTGAGGTTTACAGCATGGAAACAGGCCCTTTGGCCCAACCTGTCCATGCTGCCCTTTTTTTAAACCCCTAAGCTAATCCCATTGCCCACGTTTGGCGAATATCCTTCTATATTCATCTTACCAATGTAACTGTCTAAATGCTTTTTGAAGGACAAAATTGTACCCGCCTCTACTACTACCTCTGGCAGCTTGTTCCAGACACTCACCACTGCCTCTGCGAAAAAAATTACCCCTCTGGACACTTTTGTATCTCTCCCCTTTCACCTTAAACCTGTGCCCTCTAGTTTTAGACTCCCCTTCCTTTGGGAAAAGGTATTGACTATCTAGCTGATCTGTGCCCCTCATTATTTTATAGACCTCTATAAGATCATCTCTCAGCCTCCTACGCTCCAGAGATAAGGTCCCAGTCTGTCTCAGAATTTGGCAATCATTTCCAGTTTAAGTGATACTCTGCTCTTTCAATTCCTTCTGTCAAATTGAAGAATCTCACATTTTCCCACATTATACTCCATCTGCCAGATATTTGCCGATTCACTTAACCTATTGATATCCATTTGCAAACTCCTTATGTCACCTTCATAATATATTTTTCTACCAACCGTTGTGCCATCTGCAAATATAGCACCACACCTTTTCTCCCCTCTTCCAAGTCATTGATGTCAATTATAAAAAGTTGAGGCCCCATCACAGACCCTGAAGGGACTAATTTCTCACATCCTGATAAAAGACCCATTTATGTATTCTCTCTACTTTCTGACAACCCATCTTCTGTCCAGGCTAAGGTCTTAGCCCCTACACCACAAGCTTTTGTTTTCATGGTAACCTTTGGTGTGGCGTCTTATCATGTTTTCCGGAATTCCAAGTATCTAAAGGTTCCGTCTATCCACGTGTTACTTCTACAAAGAAGTCTAATTGGTTAAATACAATTTCCCTTTCATTAAACTAACTCTTCCTAATTACCCTGAGTTTTTTCAAAGTGCCCAGATAATAAGCTCTTAAATGATTGATTCTTCCTACAACTAATTGGCCTAAATTTCCTGTTTTATGCCTCTATCCGTTCTTGAATTAGAGGGTTTATATTTGCTACTTTCTAGTATCTAGGGAAATTTGGAAGATAGGTTAGCAGTTGAAAATTGTATCTCATCATGTTCAAATATTGTTCAAATGTTAAACGTTAAGCTAACTCATTTATTATAGTTAAACAGTTATTGTTGTTAAATAAAATTTGTTTTGACAAAAGTTTCCCAGGAAAATCACATCTGGAGTGAAACATCTTCACATAAATGCCAAAAATAACAAATGGTTGGTTTCTAACTTCAGAACATATCTTGTAGTTTCTGATCTTGTACCTGAACAGATATTCAGGGCTAATATGGGTCCTGTAATGTAGACAATGCATGTAAATAAAAAATACCAAGGAATGGATTGAATCTCAGTCTTTGTGTTCTGGAAAACCATGAACCCCTTGTAATTATTGTTGAAGATGAGGGCAGAAGGGAGAGTGGAGAGGAGATATCCATTATTGTGAAGGATTCTTCACTGACAGATAATGTAAACTAGTGGATAATCAAAGATCAATCATTTTGATCAATCATTATTTAATCTGAACCCTGTGCTTTCTGAACTACTTTTCTTATGCAGTGCCCCCAGAATATGACAAAAGTCTCACGAGGTATAAATTTTGGAGTTCTTTTTCTCACCAATGTTACTGTTTCCTTCCTGGACTCCCACTGCTATCCTAACTTAACCCAAATTTACAAGAACATTCTTATAGATTATCAAGAATGCAGGCTGTGAGAGAAGAGAAGAATGAGGTTCCACTGTGGAAAATGAATGGGGCTATAAAGTAACATAATGCACCTTTGGGCTGTATCTAACCTGTTGTACAATCCTGCCTGACCGTGTTAGCATATATATTTAGTAATATTTCTCCGCAGTTGATGGGTTGATGGGTTTTTGATAAGAGAAGGGGTTAAGGGTTATGGGGAGAGGGTGGGAAGGTGGAACTGAGCCACGACAGATCAGCCATGATATTATTGAATGGCGGGGCAGGCTCGAAGGGCTAGATGGCCTACTCCTGCTCCTATTTCTTATGTTCAGCGTCCCATGTAAGCGACACATTGGAGCTGTTATGATAGTTACATTCAGTTTTTATTATCTCCTTACTGATGTATCATTATTTCTAACCACAGAACTGTTAATTGCCATCAATAAGAAACTCTTCCTCTTTAAAGTGGAAACACTTCTTAATCTCTCTCTGCCTTGTTGATAGAGTCGCACTAAATCGATGGCCGTGTGTTAAAAATAGCGCAGGTGTCTTCAGCACTCGGGAATATATTATTTGCAAAACAAATACTTTCTCCAATTGGTTTCACTTCAATAAAAATACTGTTGTTAGCAATGGACACATCTATCTTCTTTCTTCCCACTTCCAAGTTGGTGTGAGGTTGCACTGAAAGTCTAAAATCTTCAAGACTCAGAAAATGACTTACGTTGCTTCCTACTCCCACACTGTACTTTCCACAGGGATCTATTCCTAGCCCTCCCTGTTTCTCATCCTTGCGGCAACATCTGAAACATGTCAGTTTTCACATATACATTGACAATGCTGGCCTGCTTTGATCCTGATACTACACTATTAATCCAGAAACTCAGCTACTGCTCTGGTTCGAATCAATTAATCCAGAAACTCAGCTACTGTGCCGGCAGATGGTGGAATTTGAATCCAATAAAAAAAAATCTGGAATTGAGAATCTGCTGAAGACTGTAAAATCATTGTCGGGAAAACCCATCTGGTTCACTAATGTCCTTTAGGGAAGGAAATCTACCGTCCTTACCTGGTCTGACCTGCATGTCACTCCAGAGCCACAGCGATGTAGTTGACTCTCAACTACCCCCAGGCAATAAATGCTGGCCAGCCAGAAATGCAAATATTCCATGAATTAATAAAAAGAAAATTGTCAGACCATTGGCCCAACATCCAGTATTGGAAGAGTAGAAATTTCCTCCAATTAAATACTAGGCAGACCAAAGCCATTATTTGTGGTCTCTGCTGTAAACCTTACTAAAGTAAAAAGTCTGACAACACCAGGTTTTAGTCCAACCGATTTATTTGATAATATTCTAACAAGCTTTCGGGGTTAGCCCCTTCGTCAGGTGAATGGAGAGTTCTGGCCTCAGTCAGAGCATATAAAGCACAGACAGTTTAGAGATTACTGTGCTTTATATGCTCTGTCTGAGGCCAGAACTCTCCATTCACCTGACGAGGAGGCAGTCCCCTCGAAAGCTTGTGAGAATATTATCAAGTAAATATGTTGGACTAAAACCTAGTGTTGTCAGACTTTTTACTGTGTTTACGTCAGTCCAACGCTGGCATACCCACATCGTAAACCTTACTGCCCAGCTGTTCAAGTCTCCCCTCTCCCCGACAACTGATAACTGTCTAAGGCTAAACCAATCAGTTTACAACCTTGCTATCATATTGGATAAAGATGAGTTTCCAACCCCATATGCACATAAGGGCCATCACTAAAAAAAAACCTATTTTCATCATTGGGATCCCCCAGTTGCCTCCATGCCTCCGCTGATTTGCTACTGAAATCCACATCCATGCCTTAGTAATGTCCAGACATGATTATTCTAATGCATCCTGGCTCTGTCCCCTCCCAGAAAAGTTCATAGAGTCATAGAATCCCAGAAGAAACCATTTGGCCCATTGAGTTTGCATCGACTCTCTTCCCTCTACTGTGCCCTATTCTTGTAACCCCATACATTTCCCATGGCTAACCCACCTAACCTGCACATCTTGGGATACTAAAGGACAATTTGGCGTGACCCATCCACCTAACCTGCACACAATGGTAAATGAGGAAATGGCAGATGTATTGAATAGGTATTTTGCATCATAAAATCCCTACGGTGCAGAAGAAGCCATACGGCCCATTGAGTCTACACTGACTCTCTGATGGAGTATCTTACCCAGGCCCTCTTCCCCACCATATTTCTGTGATTCTGTGCATTTACCATGGCTAATCCCTCCAACCTTTGGACACTAAAGGACAATTTTAGCATGGCCAATCCATCTTTGGACTGTGGGAGGAAACTGGAGCACCCGGAGGAAACCCACCAGACACAGGAAGAACATGCAGAATCCACAAAGACAGTGACTAAAGGCTAGAATTGAACTGCGTCCATGGAATTGAGAGACAGCAATGTTGACCACTGTGCCATTATTCCGTTCTCACGCCTGTACCCTAATTCGCACCAATTATTGTTCACCCAGCACCCTTGAGCTCACTGACCTACTTTGCCTAATTTAAAAATTCTCATCCTTATTTTCGAATCCCTCCCTGATCTTGCCTTTCCCTTATCTTTAATCTCCACCTACCCTTCAATCCTCTAGAGATATCAGTGATCCTTAAATGCTGGGACTTTAGGATCACCTGATCTTAAACAGAACATAATAAGAAGGTAAGAACTAGGAGCAGGAGTCGGCCATCTGGCCCCTTGAGCCTGCCCCGCCATTCAATAAGATCATGGCTGATCTTTTTGTGGACTCAGCTCCACTTACCCGCTTCCTCCCTTAATCCCAGTAATGTTCAAAAATTTATCTATCCTTGCCTTAAAAACATTCAATGAGGGAGCCTCAATCGCTTCACTGGGAAGGGAATTCCACAGATTCACAACCCTTTGTGTGAAGAAGTTCCTCCTCAACTCAGTCCTAAATCTGCTTCCCTTTATTTTGAGGCCGTGCCCCCTAGTTCTAGTTTCACCCACCAGTGGAAACAACTTCCCTGCTTCTATCCTATCTATTCCCTTCATAATCTTATATATCTTGGAATTCTTCTGAACTCCAATGAGTATAGCTCCAGTCTACTCAGTTTCTCCTCATAAATCAACCCTCTCAACTTCAGAATCAACCTAGTGAATCTCCTCTGCACCCCCTCCAGTGCCAGTATATCCTTTCTCAAGTAAGGAGACGAAAACTGTACACAGTACTCCGGGTGTGGCCTCACCAGCACCTTATACAGTTGTAGCATAACCTTGCTGTTTTTAAACTCCATCCCTCTAACAATGAAGGACAAAATTGTATTTGCCTTCTTAAATACCTGCTGCACCTGCAAACCAACTCCTTGAGATTCCTGCACAAGGACACCCAGGTCCCTCTGCACAACAGCATGCTGCAATTTTTTACCATTTAAATAATAGTCCATTTTGCTGTTATTCCTACCAAAATGGATGATCTCACATTTACCAACATTGTACTCCATCTGCGAGACCCTCACCCACTCTCTTAGACTATCTATATCCCTTTGCAGACATTCAGCATCCTCTACACACTTTGCTCTTCCAGACATCTTAGTGTCATCTGCGAATTTTGACACATTACACTTGGTCCCCAACTCCGTATCATCTCTGTAAATCATAAACAATTGCGGTCCCAACACTGATCCCTGAGGCACACCACTAGTCACTGATCGCCAACCAGAAAAACACCCATTTACCCCCACTCTTTGCTTTCTGTTAGTTAACCAATCCGCTATCCATGCTAATACATTGCCTGTAACACCGTGCAACTTGATCTTATGTAGCAGTCTTTGATGCGGCGCCTTGTCAAATGCCTTTTGGAAATCCAGATACACCACATCCACAGGTTCCCCATTGTCCACTGCACATGTAATGTTCTCAAAGAATTCCACCAAATTAGTCAAACATGACCTTCCCTTCGTGAACCCATGCTGCGTCTTACCAATGGGACAACTTATTTCCAGATGTTTCGCTTGTGAGAGTTTTGTGGCAATCCACAATCATCCATCCACAAGTGCATGGGGGTGGGGGGGCCACATACGTTCTGTATGCCTGGCCTGACCAATATATATTTGACCAAGACTGGCTCAGCATGATTCACAGCCATCCTGGGGATGCCAAACACGCAGGGGTCTAGAGATTGCACGCGTCCCACTCTCGAGGCCCCGGAGAAAAACCCTGGAAGATTCATGAATAGAAAGGGCTTCCATTCCATCAATGTGCAACTGGTGTGTGACCATCAGCTGTACGTCATGCACATCAGTGACAGACACCCCAGTAACGGACATGACTGTTTTATATTGAGAGCTCAGATGTCCCAGGGGTCTTTGAGGAGGAGTCCAGGAAGGAGGGATGGCTCATGAGGACATGGGATAGCCTCTTTGGACTTGGCTGATGATGCCTGCACATAGGCCTGAGATTGAGGCAGAGACCCAATCTAATGAGGCCCACACTACAGTCAATTGTGGACGGTACATCGGACCCCTTGGGTTACTAATATTAGAGGGCAGTTTTTCACACAAAGGGTAGTGGGATGTGGAATGCACTGCCGAGTAAGGTGGTGGAAGCAGGCACGCTAGGGTTGTTCAAGAGTCACTTGGACAGCCACATGAGCGGTCTACATATAGGGGGATATAGTAGCCTTACTAAGCATTGTAGGCTTGGGGTTCAGTTTTAGCCTCAGGGATATAGAGTCTTTTTAATAATGAAATTTTTATCCACAGGCATTTAAGTCCAGCAAGGGGCATGCGGGCGGCAGGTTGTGGTGGGCTGCTCTTGGATGTTGCTTCGGGAGTTGCCTACTGCTTCATGTCGTTGGTGTGCGTAAACTGGACCATCTCGAGGGCATCATGGCAGCTCAGAGGCTATCTCTGTTGCTGTGCGGACACATGGATTTGGGCCTGTGTCCGTGGGAGTTTGCGCGTTCTCCCCGTGGTTGCGTGGGTTTCCTCCGGGTACTCCGGTTTCCTCCCACATCCCAAAAATGTGCTTTTAGGCTGATTGATTGGGTAACAAATTGTCCCTATATTGGACCTCCCTGATCCTCACACATTAGGCATAGACTAAAATCATGAATAGGTCACTGACCATGGGACGGCGGCGCGGGCTCGTTGGGCCGAAGGGCCTGTTTCCCGTGCTGTGTTGTTCTTTGTTCTTTGTTCAACTCTGGTGGGTCCCTACAATACAGCCCATCGTCGCCCATTGTGGTGGTATGCTGTGCCCTACACAACCTGGCACAGTGGCAAGGAGACCTCTTTTGGGAAGGGGGGAGGGATGGAGGCTGGCCAGCTGGGTAAAACTGGAGGGGAGGCCACTCAGGAGGACGTAAAGGAGGAGGAGAAGGATGATGATGATGATGGCAAACGCCACTCAGGTGGCAGCAAGGGTCAGGTGGCGAGGGAGACCCTCACCAGCACAGAGTTTGGCAGCTTAGAGGCTTGTGGAATTCTTTGAGAACATTACATGTGCAGTGGACAATGGGGAACCTGTGGATGTGGTGTATCTGGATTTCCAAAAGGCATTTGACAAGGCGCCGCATCAAAGACTGCATCATAAGATCAAGTTGCACGGTGTTATAGGCAATGTATTAGCATGGATAGAGGATTGGTTAACTAACAGAAAGCAAAGAGTAGGGGTAAATGGGTGTTTTTCTGGTTGGCGATCAGTGACTAGTGGTGTGCCTCAGGGATCAGTGTTGGGACCGCAATTGTTTATGATTTACTGTGACAGGTTGCATTAAATCCAGTCTTTATGTCCATGCGTGTCTTCATAAGCATTGAGAATTCCACATCACTCAATGTGGCACTACAGGACTGTATTGAACAATGTATTAGACAACAGTGTGATCTGGGAAATACTTTCAACAAGACTCTAATACTTTGAGTCTAGAACTATAATTATTTAGAAGTTCTATGAACCAGGTGAGCCTGTGGAAGATTTCACCATGAGATTGAAGAATGCCTTTAGCAATTATAAATACAATAAAAGAGGTTGCCCACTTACATGTCAGCTTGCTTGGTTGAACATTGTCCAATGGATGGAATGGAATGTGTGTTGTGAGATGTTTATTTTAATGACTGCAGCATGAAATATTGTGAAGTGATTTGTGGAGCAAATGTATAAACCTGCACACAAAGTTGAACAACGCACCAATTGCCAGTGTCCCATTTAACGGTATAACTCCTACTCTGATTTTTCAAGATACAACAAAAGTGATGCTAATGGAATCAGTCCATTTTACTGCTCCTGAAATTTGTTTTTTTATTGAGGGTTATGAAAATAAAAATCGCAAAAAGCTGCGAGACGATTTGCCAATTCACTATCACCCATTTGACATTATCACAAAGTCAAAATGTAACCCCTTTGCATTTAGCATTTTATAAAATAGCTGTTTTTTTTAATGAATAGCAGTGGGAAGAATGGTCTTTCTGCATACAGTCAGAGTCAATTCTCCTCAGCAAAAAATGGCAACAGCTGCAGCATATAACATAGAGTCATAGAAATCCTACAGTGCAGAAGGAGGCCATTCAGCCCATCCAGCCTTCACTTAGGACCTATCCCTGTAACCCCATACATTTATGCTGCTAATCCCCCGACACTAAGGAGAAATTTAGCTTGGCCGATAAACTAACTGCACATCTCTGGAGCGTGGGAGGAAACCACAGCACCTGGAGAAAGCCCACACAGACACGGGGAGAATGTGCAAACTCCACACAGACACGGGGAGAATGTGCAAACTCCACACAGACACGGGGAGAATGTGTAAACTCCACACAGACACGGGGAGAATGTGTAAACTCCACACAGACACGGGGAGAATGTACAAACTCCACACAAACACGGGGAGAATGTGCAAACTCCACACAGACACGGGCAGAATGTGCAAACTCCACACAGACACGGGGAGAATGTACAAACTCCACACAGACACGGGGAGAATGTGCAAACTCCACACAGACACGGGCAGAATGTGCAAACTCCACACAGACACGGGGAGAATGTACAAACTCCACACAGACAGTGACCCAAGGCCAGAATAAAACACGAGTCCCTGGGGCTGGGAGACCATAGTGCTAACCACTGTGCCCCTACGCTGCCCATTAAAATGTCCATCTAAATGGTGGAGGCATACAATTCAAAGCTGAAATGTTCACTTTAAAGATAGATGGATCAACTGTCACACAACCCAAAAAACATTTTGTGGCAGCTGGAGTACTGTGTGCAGTTTTGAGCGCCGCACCTGCGCAAGGATATTTTGGCCTTGGAGGGAGTGCAGAGGAGGTTTACTAGGCTGATACCGGAGTTGAGGGGGTTGAGCTATGAGGAGAGGCTGAATAAACTAGGCTTGTACTCGTTAGAGTTTAGAAGAATGAGGGGAGATCTCATTGAGACGTATAAGATGATGAATGGGATGGATAGGATAGAGGTGGAGAGACTCTTCCCGCTCAAAAAAGACAGTAGGACTAGGGGGCACAGCCTCAAGATAAAGGGGGGGTGGTTTAGAACAGAGTTGAGGAGGAACTTCTTCACTCAAAGGGTGGTGAATCTCTGGAATTCTCTACCCGTTGAAGTGGTGGAGGCTGCCTCGCTAAATATTTTTAAGATGCGGGTTGATGGGTTTTTGATAAGAGAGGGGATTAAGTGTTATGGGGAGAGGGCGGGAAGGTGGAACTGAGCCACGACAGATCAGCCATGATCTTATTGAATGGCGGGGCAGGCTCGAAGGGTTAGATGGCCTACTCCTGCTCCTATTTCTTATGTTCTTATGTTAGAATGGTGGAAATAAAATCGAAGCTTGGATGCTTAAAATTTTGCAATAAAAGTTAATTTCATCTCTTTGGTTTATCCTATTTCTCAGGCTTAATAGTGATATTAAAAACCATCCTTCGAGCCTGCCCCGCCATTCAATAAGATCATGGCTGATCTGTCGTGACTCAGCTCCACCTTCCCGCCCTCTCCCCATAACCCTTAATCCCTTCTCTTATCAAAAACCCATCAACCCGTTTCTTAAAAATATTTAGCGAGGCAGCCTCCACCACTTCAACGGGCAGAGAATTCCAGAGATTCACCACCCTTTGAGTGAAGAAGTTCCTCCTCAACTCTGTTCTAAACCGCCTCCCCTTTATCTTGAGGCTGTGCCCCCTAGTCCTACTGTCTTTTTTGAGCGGGAACAGTCTCTCCACCTCTATCCTATCCATCCCATTCATCATCTTATACGTCTCAATGAGATCTCCCCTCATTCTTCTAAACTCTAACGAGTACAAGCCTAGTTTATTCAGCCTCTCCTCATAGCTCAATCCCCTCAACTCCGGTATCAGCCGAGTAAACCTCCTCTGCACTCCCTCCAGGGCCAAAATATCCTTGCGCAGGTGCGGCGCCCAAAACTGCACACAGTACTCCAGCTGCGGCCTCACCAATGCCCTATACAGCCGCAGCAAGACCTCCCTACTTTTATATTCAATCCCCCTCGCTATGAAGGCCAGCATCCCATTCGCCTTCCTGACCACCTGCTGCACCTGCAAGCTGGGTTTTTGCGACTCATGCGCAAGGACCCCGAGGTCCCTCTGCACCGTCGCCTGCTGCAGTTTTTCGCCCCTTAAGTAATAGTCCTTCCTACCATTCCTCCTACCAAAGTGGACCACCTCACACTTGCCAACATTAAATTCCATTTGCCATTTCCTGGCCCATTCGCCCAGCCTATCTAGATCCTTCTGCAGACTCTCCACACCCTAGTGAAAACTGAACAGGGATTAGTATCGATGTCCCAAGTTCAAAATTTCTACTGCAGAGCTCAAACCACTTCTAACGACAATATTTTATAGTCTGATGTTGGGGTTTCTTTTGACACAGCATTGCTCAACAGCAAGTCTGCCTGCTGCAGTTGCATCTCATTCGCAACTGTGGATTTCAAAAATACACCCATTTCACAGATGGTTGCAGACTTCCTGTCACGAGTTCGCCACTGCCTCATAAAAAGCCCTATCTCATTGTCATATCCATGTGGTTTAAAACGTTTTAAAACAATTACACTTACAGATAACAAACGACAACACGTGCTCTCGAGAATTGGGAGTCTTTCCTTGCTTCAATTCTGAGCCGCGTAAATTATACATATCTCTTGGCATTGCTTTTCCCACTTATTCTATAATAACACTGCTGGTACCAGCACCCCTGAGAGGGTTTTTCCAATTGACTGATTGATTGAATGCTCCCTCGCTGGTATGCAAGAGGCTTAAGGCTTGTTATTGTGTGGGTGTTGGCAGCTTGAACGGTGCAAATATTTCCTCCATGTAAATTTCCTCCATAGACGTAGTGTTTATAAAAAAAAGACGTGCTGCCCCTAATATTTCAGCAGCTGTCAATCAATGGGCTATTCTGGGAATGTTTCCTGTTCGTGTGGCTGTTTTTCTGTTTTTCTCATTCCGTTTTTGTTTTTACACGCACTCAGTAATAAGGTCAAAGCCTCTTTGTTATCCCTGTTTAGCCCTTCGACTTGTTTGATATCACCAGTTAAACTCTTGCTGCTGTCCGATGATCAAACGTACCAACTGCCACGAGTGGCTATGCTTTAAAACCTAAAACAAGTCGTTAGGACAGTGGAAATAAAATCGAAACTCGGGACGTTTAAAATTTTGCAATAAAATTTCATTTCACTGGTTTATCTTCCTCTCTGACATTAAAACCGCAAACGGTTATCACAGTGTAACGGTTTATGGGAGAAAATTGTGGGAGAATTTTTCTTTCCATCTTTGAGAATTGCTATAACTTAGAATCATCGAGGTGTACAGTGCTTAGAAGCATACAGTGCCATTCGACCCATCGAGCCTGTACTGACAATAACCCCACTCAGGCCCTATCCCCATAACCCTACATATTTACCCTGCTAATCCCCCCTGACACAATGGGCAGGGTTTTCCAGTCACACTCGCACCTAAACCAGAAGACCCCACCCGAGATCCTGTTATAAGGTCTAGTCCTGCCTGCTACAATTCTTGCGGCGTTGGACAGGAAAATTATGTGCCTAAGGAACAATTTAACACGGCCAATCCACCCAACCTGCACATCTCTGGACTGGGGGAGGAAACCGGAGCACCCGGAGGAAACACACACAGACGCAGGGAGAACAGACAGGCAGTCACCCAAGGCCTGAATTGAACCTGTGTCCCTGGCGCTGTGGGACAGCAATGCTAATTAGTATTACGTTCCGAATTCAAAATTTCTACTGCAATCACTTTAATTACACTATTTCATCCCACACTGTCGGGAATGTGGCACCTGGAAATGTTATGTGTAAGATTGAAGCTTTTGCAATAGAAAAAACCCATACGCTATATAACATTAATGAGGTTAAAATGGTGACGGCAGTAATACATTAACGATAAAGGGTATATTTTCCAAGAGAGATGCCATAATGCGAGCAGTATTCAAACCCTAATTAGCTTCTCAAAATAAATAGTCTCAACAAACACTTTCACTGTGGGATGCAAGAAAGCAGGTGTGAACACTGAGCATTTATTAATGTCCCTGTTAATGTCTTTAATTAGCCTCATTACTGCAACACAATCTTCTTGCTTCCTTTCGATAGCAATTTTTAGGAAGCCAAGTGCATGTGATGTTGAAGTTAAATACTGGTGAAATTATCCTTGAAATTGCCTGAATTATATTATCATCAGCTCCCTGCATCTCTGGAGGAGATGTAGCCAAACACACCTGAGTTAAATCCAGAAACAGATGCATTCGACTTAGGTTTTGGTCACATTTCTAACTTAAACAATCTTAACCAAGCTCCCGAACCCACGATTGACAACTAAAGTTCCCTTTCTTTTAATCCTTTATCACTTCTGGAACACCACAGTTTCTTCCTAGTACCCTGATAACACATGGCTGATAATCTGCATGACAACCTAGAATTGCGAATACAACAACTTGTGTTTGGAAGGCATCTTAAGGAACAAATAAACAATAAAAGCTAGCAAGGAAATTTTATAAAATTGAAACCAGGTCACATAGAGAAAGAATAGGGCAGGTAATCAAAATGGTTGTCACGGAGAAGGTTTTAGGGAGCATATCAAAGGAAAAGAGGTGTTAAAGAGGTAGAGAGCGGAAGATATAAGGGAGGAGGTTCCAAAACTCAACCTCTGTACAGCCACTAAAGATGTACAGCATTTATCATGGGGGATTTAATCTACATGTTAATTGGTCAAAGCACTCTTAAGGAGGAATTCATAGAATGTATCCGCGATAGCTTCCTTGAACAGTATGCAATGGAACCAACAAGGGAGCAAGCTATCTTAGATCTGGTCTTGCAAAACAAGACAGGAATAACCAATGATCTCACAGCTAGGGATCCTCTTGGAAGAAGTGATCACAGTGTGGTTGAATTTAAGATACAGATGGAGAGTGAGAAGGTAAAATCTAATCCCAGTGTCCTGCGCTTAAACAAAGTAGAATATAAAGGGACGAGACGTTGGCTAAGCTAGACTGGGACCAAAAACTTTATGGTGGGACAATTGAGGAAAATGGAGGACTTTCAAGGTGATCTTTCACAGTGCTCAACGAAAGTATATACCAGGGATAAGGAAGAATGGTAGAAAAAGAGATAATCAGCCATGGGTGTCTAAGGAAATAAAGGAAGGTACTTGTGGAGTACAATGTTGGTGAATGTGAGGTCATCCATTTTGGTACAAATAACAGCAAACTGGACTATTATTTAAATGGTAAAAAATTGCTGTGCAGAGGGACCTGGGTGTCCTTGTGCAGGAATCTCAAGGAGTTGGTTTGCAGGTGCAGCAGGGAATTAAGAAGACAAATGGAATTTGCCCTTCATTTCTAGAGGGATGGAATTTAAAAACAGCGAGGTTATGTTGCACTGTATAAGATGCTGGTGAGGCCACACCTGGAGTAACTGTGTACAGTTTTCGTCTCCTTGCTTGAGAAAGGATATACTGGCACTGGAGGGGGTGCAGAGGAGATTCACTAGGTTGATTCCGGAGTTGAGAGGGTTGGTGTACGAGGAGAGGCTGAGTAGACTGGGGCTATACTCATAGGAATTCAAGAGAATGAGGGAGATCTTATAGAAACATATAAGATTATGAAGGGAATGGATAAGATAGAAGCAGGGAAGCTGTTTCCACTGGTGGGTAAAACTAAAACTATGGGGTAAAGCCTCAAAATAAGGGGGAGCAGATTTCGGACTGAGTTGAGGAGGAACTTCTTCACACAAAGGGTTATGAATCTGTGTAATTCCCTGCCCAGTGAAGCAGTTGAGGCTACCTCATTGAATGTTTTTAAGGCAAGGATAGATAAATTTTGGAACAGTAAAGGAATTAAGGGTTATGGTGAGCGGGTGGGCAAGTGGAGCTGAGTCCATGAAAAGATCAGCCATGATCTTATTGAATGGTGGAGCAGGCTCGGGGGGCCAGATGGCCGACTCCTGCTCCTAGTTCTTGTGTTCTTAGGTCTTGTAGCAAATGGCACAGGTGGTGCACTGTCTCCTTTTGAAGCCAGAGCTATCAGCGGCAAGTAACGCACGGCAACTAATCAAATAAGTCCTGTTTGCGGAACTGCCGGGGCCTCTGCTGCCTCCTTCTCCTGACCCCTGTCCCTCTTCCCCCCACCCTCAGAGCGATTGGCAGCCACGTCAAAGTGGATGGCTTGGGTCACTGTCCGTGCGGAGTTTGTATGTTCTCCCCATGTCTACATGAGTTTCCTTTGGGTGGTCCGGTTTCTTCCCACAGTTTAAAAGACATGTTGGTTAGGTGCATTGGTCATGCTCATTTCTCCATCAGTGTAACCCGAACTGGTGCTGGAGTGTGGCGACTAGTGGATTTTCTCAGTGACTTCATTGCAGTGTTAACGTAAGCTGACTTGCGACACTAATAAATAAATTTTAAGCTGACTGTTGAACATAAGAACATAAGAAATAAGAGCAGGAGTAGGCCATCTAGCCCTTCGAGCCTGCCCCGCCATTCAATAAGATCATGGCTGATCTGTCGTGGCTCAGTTCCACCTTCCCGCCCTCTCCCCATAACCCTTAATCCCCTCTCTTATCAAAAACCCATCAACCCGTTTCTTAAAAATATTTAGCGAGGCAGCCTCCACCACTTCAACGGGCAGAGAATTCCAGAGATTCACCACCCTTTGAGTGAAGAAGTTCCTCCTCAACTCTGTTCTAAACCGCCCCCCCCTTTATCTTGAGGCTGTGCCCCCTAGTCCTACTGTCTTTTTTGAGCGGGAAGAGTCTCTCCACCTCTATCCTATCCATCCCATTCATCATCTTATACGTCTCAATGAGATCTCCCCTCATTCTTCTAAACTCTAACGAGTACAAGCCTAGTTTATTCAGCCTCTCCTCATAGCTCAATCCCCTTAACTCCAGTATCAGCCTAGTAAACCTCCTCTGCACTCCCTCCAGGGCCAAAATATCCTTGCGCAGGTGCGGCGCCCAAAACTGCACACAGTACTCCAGCTGCGGCCTCACCAATGCCCTATACAGCTGCAGCAAGACCTCCCTACTTTTATATTCAATCCCCCTCGCTATGAAGGCCAGCATCCCATTCGCCTTCCTGACCACCTGCTGCACCTGCAAGCTGGGTTTTTGCGACTCATGCACAAGGACCCCGAGGTCCCTCTGCACCGTCGCCTGCTGCAGTTTTTCGCCACGTAAGTATTAGTCCTTCCTACCATTCCTCCTACCAAAGTTCTACCACTTGGAGGGCCTGGCGAAGAAATGTGGCATGAAATAGTTCTGGGAAAATAAGTATATGTGGCAAGTTATGAAGATTGTCATATTCCACTTGCTGTTGAAACCAAGTCAACATGACTGAGTGATGTGGGTGATCAGATAACTGAGAGATGCCCAACTCCAGTGGCCAGGAAGACTGAAACTCCCGCTGATCCTGTTTTCTTTCTCTACACAAATTAGCTGTAAAATACATGGGGGGCCTCAGCTTTTGTTTTCTCCTGCAAGCTGTAAAAGAAAAGTTCGAAGATTGAATGACCTACTTAGGACTTTAAATCACTTCCTGAATCTAGAGGCATCGGCACGGATTTGACTTGATGTATTATTATCACACGTGTTGGGATATAGTAAAAACTTGTGCGCTATACACGCAAAACACACCGATCTTAGGGTGCGTAGGAGAGAAGGTGTCGTGGTATATCTCTCTGACAGTCCCTGCTACACATGAAATGATGAGTCATCAGAACAGTGTACAATCTTTGAATGGTCTGGATTATTCTGAGAGCCCATCTGCTGATGGATCAAACTCCAAACTCCTGTAAATTGCTTCCTTTGCCTGTCCCTTTAAATGTAGGAGTTGAGATTGCATCATGCTGCTGAATTTTAAAAAAATTGGTCAGGGGATGTGGGTGTTGTTGGCTCGCCAGCATTTATTGCCCATCGCTAGTTGCCCGTGGAGGGCAGTTGAGAATCTATCTCATCGCTGTGGCTCTGGAGTGACATGTAGGCCAGACCGGGTAAGGACAGCAGATTTCCCTTCCCTAAGTGACATTAGTGAACCAGATGGGTTTTTCCAACAATGGTTTCACGGTCATCAGCAGATTCTTAATTCCAGATATCTGTCATTGAATTCAAATTCCACCACCTGCTGTTGGCAGGATTTGAACTTGAGTCCCGAGAGTTTCTAGATTAATAGTCTAGCGATAATATCACTTTGCCATCTCCTCCCCAGGTGAACCAGATGGCTTTTTATAACGATCGTCAACGGTTTCATGGTCATCACTTTAAATTCTAGATTTTTATTGAATTCAAATTTCACCAGCTGTCGTCGTGGGATTTGAACCCTCGTCCCCAGAACATTAAATTGGATATCTGGATTATTAGTCCAGTGCCAATGCTGCTCCATACACCACCTCATTATTTTCTCCACTGTTGCTGTGAAGAACTTTGGGATAATTTAAAGGCGCTATATAAATGCAAATTGCCATTTGGTCTTCTGGTGTCAAGTCTTGTGGGGCAAGGTGGAAGAGTAGCCAATTCTTATCATCTTTTTAGGCACTTTGTAAATCCTCATTTTCTCCACTGTTGCTGTTGCTGGACAGTGGCTCCCAGACTCCTGTCTCCTTCATCTTTTATTTCTTCGGAGAGATACTGGTTATTCTGAGCTCTGCTTGTATCTTGCAGAGGTTGCCTTAACAGAGACTGTACCTGGGTCCCCACAGCATTGCCCTGGGTCTCTGGATTACTGGTCTAATAACAGGACCACAGCACCCCTGCCTCCTGCAAGGCAGGAAACCCAGCAATAAAATGAAAATGAGGTGTTGAGTGAAAGAAGCCACTGAGAGATGTTCTGAACTTACTTCCTGGTTTCTTGCATGCTCTGATACTCTATCCCTTACTCTATCCTGACCCGGTCACACCCCAATCCCGTTCCCAGAGGCTCTTCCAATTTATTTATTCATTCCTGGGACATGGGTGTCATTTATCCCCTAGCCGCCCTTGAACCAAATGGCTTGTTTAGGCTATTTCAGAGGGTAGCTGATAGCTAACCACATTGCTGGGGCTCTGGACGCACATATAGACCAGACCAGGAACATTAACTGAGTTTCGGGATTAATAGACTAGCGGTAAAACGATTAGGCCGTTGCCTTCCGTGTAAGTGTTTGTCCCCCTGGAGCTCCTAAAATCCTGGGCTTGATATTACACCTTCTGTGAACCAACTTAATTGGTCCCTTGGTTAGAAGAAGCTGGACAGAGATTGGAAAATAGGCATAAATACAGGAAATTCAGATGCAGCATTTGCTTGTGCAGCATACTTGCTCAATTTTCCTCAATCTTTTATGGTAGTTATTTTCTTTTCATCTTCACCGCTTGTGTCTCTGGCTGCAAATGCACTTGAAGTTCTTGACGCCAGCATTTGGAGGAGCCAAATTAATGTTACTCTTTTGCACCTCCTAGTGGTTAGGCCTGATTTGCACCTCCAGTCAACAAAGCTCTGATTTTAACCCAATCCAGCTCCCAAGAAGGCAGTGTGTTCGGGTTGGACTAGAAACCCCAATATAACCCCAATGTAGACTTTGTAGTCTACATAAATGACTTGGAAGAGAGCGTAGGTGGTGTGATCAGCAAGTTTGCTGATGACACCAAGATGGCAGGGTTGGCGGGTACGGAACTGGATTGTCAGGTGATACAACAGGATATAGATAGGTTGGTGCAGTGGGCAGATAGGTGGCAGATGGAATTTAATCCTGACAAATGCGAGGTGATACATTTTGGACGGAATAATGCAGAGAGGAGCTATGTGATTAAAGGGAGGCCGATTAGGAGTATAGACATACAGAGGGACCTGGGAGTGCAGGTTCACAAATCCATGAAGGTTGCGTCACAAGTGGAGAAGGTTGTTAGGAAGGCTTATGGGATGTTGGCCTTTATAGGAAGGGGCATAGAGTATAAAAGCTGCTGTCTAATGCTTCAGTTGTACAGAACGTTGGTTAGACCGCATTTGGAGTACTGCGTCCAGTTCTGGTCACCTTACTACCGGAAGGACGTGGAGTCTCTGGAAAGGGTTCTTTGTTCTTTGTTCTATAAAGTTCATCGAATTTTCAACCAGTAAATATACTGGTAACAATGCTGCCTCACGGCACCAGGGACCAGGGTTTAATTCCCGGCTTGGGTCACTGTCTGTGTGGAGTTTGCACATTCTCTCCGCGTCTGTGTGGGTTTCCTCTGGGTGCTCCGGTTTCCTCCCACAGTCTGGTTAGGGTGCATTGGCCATGCTAAATTCTCCCTCAGTGTACCCCGAACAGGTGCCAGAGGGACCTGTGGCAACTGGGGGATTTCCGCAGTAACTTCACTGCAGTGTTAATGTAAGCCTACTTGCGACCCTAATAAATAAACTAAACTCGATGAAGTGTAAAATTGGATGCACTGTTTCTTTGGCTTCTGGACCCAAATGGTTCTGGCTGAGGGTGTGAGGCTAAAACGGTGGTGAAATAATGGGTGCTTCAGGAAATGAAGGAGGTAGGAGAAAAGCAAAGGAAGAATGATCAAAGAAATTTTAAAAAATAAATTGGGCTAACTCTCTGTGAATTGGATTACAATTAACACTAAGGGAACTTTGGTCAATCAATGTAACCTGTACATCTCTGGACTGTGGGAAGATCCCCACACAGACATGGGGAGGACATGCAGACTCCACACAGGCAATAACCTGAAGCTGGAATTGAACCCAGGTCCATGGTGCTGTGAGGCAGCAGTAGTTAACCACTGTGCCACCCTTCATGGTTTGTACCATTCCTGTCAAAAGATTGAGACTGGGCCCAAATCCTCTCCATAAACTGGGAATCTACAATTGTTACAAGCTAACTAAACAAAGCAGTATTCTAAGACTGCCACAAGATAAGTACCAGTAGTCGGAGTTTCCTGTGATTGTGAAAGTAGAAAATTGTGCTTAATTGTGCACCCATTGTGCTAATGTCTATTTATATTCAAATTTCCTGGCATTTAAAATACCCTGAGGTTTAATTCCAGGAACAAAGGGAATTTTAAACTGGCAGTCAGGCACAGTATAACTAAAATCAAATTGGACATTTTATTAGATATTCGGTTTGCATGATTCTATTAAGAGCAAATTTCTGCATCTACACGGAATTCATCAGCATCTCTGTAACAAATGAGGGCAGTGCGATGGCACACAGTGGTTAGCACTGCTGCCTCACAGCTTCACAGATCCTAGGTCCTATTCCTATCTTTGGTCACTGTCTGTGTGGAGTTGTGATGTGGGTATGCTGGTGTTGGACTGGCGTAAACACAGTAAAAAGTCTGACAACACCAGGTTTTAGTCCAACCGATTTATTTGATAATATTCTCACAAGCTTTCGAGGGGGCTGCCTCTTCGTCAGGTGAATGGAGAGTTCTCAATTGGAGTTGGCCAATCTCTCCGTCTGTGTGTGGCTTTCCTCTCACAGTCCAAAGATGTGCGAGGTTGGGTGCTAAATTGCCCCTTAGGGCCTGATTTTACCAAAGATTTGCACCTGTTTTCGGGCACGAAATCATGGTAAATTTGGGCATTGGGCCTTCAATGCGACCCGTACCCGAATCTGAGCTAGCTATGATAAATGCACAGGAAAATGGGAATAGCTCGGTGGGGGGGGGGGGGAACAGGTGTGGGTAAGATGCTCTTTAGGGAAGTCAGTGTAGACTTAATGGGCCAAATGGCCTCCTTCTACACCGTGGGGAATCTATGGATTCTCTGGTTTCATTCTTATTTTGTATGTCTTGATACAACTGAATGGTTTGCTCTCAGTTGTATCAAAGTTTGACTTTCACCCCCCCTCCCCACCTTCCCTGCTCATCTGTAACCTGCTCTCAATTAAAGATTCCAATCCCCTAGCATCTCATTAATGTTCCTGATGAGAGGTTCGGTAAAACATTTTCCATGACCAGCTCTTGCCCCCACCACCTCTTAGGCACAAAAATAAATATTTAAGCTCAGCTCTTGATGACTCATTACAGTTGCTCTCTATAAATAATATCCCCATGACTTGGGGATTGTAAGGGTCATTAGCTTCCACTGAATCTGACCACCTGAATCTGTATTTATCCTCGTAACCCTCAATTACATGTAACGTGCAAATTGCCGAGACTTCTCTTTTGCTAAGTGTTTGGATGTTGCGACATGCGTTGCCCCCATAGGCTGTTGATTGCACATAGACAGTACCCTTGTGAGTGTGTTTGTGTTAGAGAAAGGCTGAATTCTTCAAACCTCTTCAACCAAATAACAAGCATCAAATCACTTCCATGGTCAAAGTTGTTCGAACATTGCTGTTATACAACGCCATATGTTACAACATCCTGAAACCCACAGTGAAACTTATATCTGTGTCACAGTAACGATGAACAACTCATTGAATTGTGTTGGAGACAATCTTGGTTCCATAAAATCCTGACTTTGTATTTAGAAGTAGTCATGATGTGGGTATGCCGGCGTTGGACTGGCGTAAACACAGTAAAAAGTCTGACAACACCAGGTTTTAGTCCAACTAAGGACTAAAACCTGGTGTTGTCAGACTTTTTACTTTGTATTTAGAAGTCAGAAATGGGCAGCTCACAGGGCCTTGAAAATGTACTTTTATGGCATTAACAGTACAGTGGTTAGGCAATGGAGTGTGTGACCACTTTGCCACTAGCATCTGCGAACCATCTATTGTAATATAGTCAAGATTTGTGTCCTGCGCCTGGGTCAAGGGTGATTGAAACATGGCAATCCACCATTCCCACATGCTCATAGAATCCCTACATCGAGCCAGCCCTGACTCTCCGACAGAGCCCTATCCCCGTAACCCCACATATTTACCCCACTAATTCCCCTTGCCTAAACATCTTTGGACACTAAGGAACAATTTATCATGGTCAATCCAGCAAACATGCGCACATTTGGAATGTGGGAGGAAACTGAAGCACCCTGGAGGAAATCTACACAGACATGGGGAGAATGTGCAAACGCCACACAGACGGTCACTCGAGGCTGGAATTGAACCCAGGTCCCTAGCGCTGTGAGGCAGCAGTGCTAACCACTGTGCCACCCATCTATGTGCACATTTTTATGGTAAAAAGTCTGACAACACCAGGTTTTAGTCCAACCTATTTATTTGATAATATCCTCACAAGCTTTCGGGGTTAGCCCCTTCATCAAGTGAATGAAGAGTTCTGGCCTCAGACAGAGCATATAAAGCACAGACAGTTTAGAGATTGCTGATTAGAATGCGAATCCTTACACCTAACCTGCTGTTCAAGTCTTAAAGTGGCTGATAATGTGAGTGGAAGGAGCACTGATCACAGTTTAAAGAGATGTGTATTGTCTCCAGACAGTACAGTAAGTGAGGTTTTGCAAACCCAGGCAAGTCACGGGGGTTACAGATAGTGCGACATGAACCCAAGATCCCTGTTGAGACCGTCCTCATGTGTGCGGAACTTGGCTATCAGTCTCTGTTCAGCGACTCTGCGCTGTCGTGTGTCGTGAAGGCCACCTTGGAGAATGCTTACCCGAAGGTTCAGTGGTCACGGGCATTCAGCCTCTGACCTTCGGGTAAGCATTCTCCAAGGCGGCCTTCACGACACATGACAGCGCAGAGTCGCTGAACAGAGACTGATAGTCAAGTTCCGCACACATGAGGACGGTCTCAACAGGGATCTTGGGTTCATGTCGCACTATCTGTAACCCCCGTGACTTGCCTGGGTTTGCAAAACCTCACTTACTGTACTGTCTGGAGACAATACACATCTCTTTAAACTGTGATCAGTGCTCCTTCCACTCACATTATCAGCCACTTTAAGACTTGAACAGCAGGTTAGGTGTAAGGATTCGCATTCTAATCAGTAATCTCTAAACTGTCTGTGCTTTATATGCTCTGTCTGAGGCCAGAACTCTCCATTCACCTGACGAAGGGACTAACCCCGAAAGCTTGTGAGTATATTATCAAATAAATAGGTTGGACTAAAACCTGGTGTTGTCAGACTTTTTACTGTGTTTACGCCAGTCCAACGCCGGCATACCCACATCATCACATTTTTATGCCCATACAAACACACTATTTATATGTAAATAGTGAGACAAATGTCCAGTTCATCCTACTTGTTACTGTTTTAGAGGTATCGTTTAACTCTGGGAAGATTGTGGTTGTGAAGGTAAGGTCATTTAAATGCGAGGCTCTGGAGATTGCAAGAAGACCTGTAACAGAATGGTAATTCAAAAGGTAACCTACATTTGTTTAATAGTGTCAGAATAGAAGAATTGCAGCCAAAGGAGGGCAAGTGGACTTAATTTGTGGGAGATTTGGAATGTGATGCTTACACTGCTTACAAAGAGGTGCAGCCCAGAGAGATATTTTGTTTAGGCAGTGTGTGGGACGGCGGAGGAGGGAGGGTGTGGGGGAGTGGTATGGAGGGGGGGGTGGTGCCGTGTGTGTATGGGGGTGTGTGGGAGGGGTGGTGTGGGGGGGCGGTCGGTGGGAGGGGGTGGTGTTGGCTGCAGTTTGGACCTCGTGTGGTTTGCTATTCATAGAGAAGTTTCTGGGAGCTGTAAATAGGCTCCAGGCAGTTAGAGCTCAGAGGACTCCTGGGGGGCTGAGAAGGTGGCAGAAGTTCTCTGGGATCTGTGCCAAGCAGTTAGAGTTCAGGGAAGCCTGGGGGTCATTAATAGCTTGGTGTAGGCTAAGGACTGGAGTTTGGAGAGACCTAGGGCAGCACCAACTTGTTGGACCTAGCGGTCTGAGAAAGAGCTGGAAGTGTACAATAAGTAGAGATGGGATACAGCTCTGTGAATCCCGTGGAACACAATCTCAGGAAGAGAGATTGAACCTTTGTAACCTCCGGGAAGGTGAGAAATCCTTGAAGCGCAGAATGGCTTTTGAGGGAATTCAGATGCTGGATTTCTGAAAGTGTTGGAAATCTCTCCTGCGAGAGACAGAACTTTAATAAGATTGTGTGACTCACAGTGGTCACTGACATCTGGGTGACTTCATGAAAAATCTGTGGGATCTGCTTTGGTCACATCTGCCATGTGATGTGCACTCATGTGTTGTCAACCAGAGCTGTAAGTTCATGTTTATCCCGTGTTAATCCTGAACATTAGAGTATGAGTTTGATGTTGCAATTTTTTTGACTTTGTAGAATAACGTTTGTTTTGTTTGTATAAAACCATGGAATCTTGTTGCTTAATTTTCCTCATGGGTAATTGGGATTCCAAACATTGTCTATTTTAAACAAAATGATGCTAATCCTGGACTAGATTATAAGAATGGACTGACATCAATATTATTTGGGAATATGGGACATAAAGGTTTTTCCATTAGCACCCATAATTACAACACAATGTGTACATTTGGGTACGAAAATGGCATTCACACTATACATGTACACTATCAGTATGGTCTACGCTAGATGTCATTTTGACGAGGTCATTATGGGTGTAAGGAACCTGCATGGGAACTTTACATGTTTGGTAGATTGTGATGTCAGCCAATGTGTTATGTTAATTCTTAAAAATTCTTTCATAAGAACATAAGAAATAGGAGCAGGAGTAGGCCATCTAGCCCTTCGAGCCTGCCCCGCCATTCAATAAGATCATGGCTGATCTGAAGTGGCTCAGTTCCACCTTCCCACCCTCTCCCCATAACCCTTAATCCCTTCTCTTATCAAAAACCCATCAACCCGTTTCTTAAAAATATTTAGCAAGGCAGCCTCCACCACTTCAACGGGCAGAGAATTCCAGAGATTCACCACCCTTTGAGTGAAGAAGTTCCTCCTCAACTCTGTTCTAAACCGCCTCCCCTTTACCTTGAGGCTGTGCCCCCTAGTCCTACTGTCTTTTTTGAGTGGGAAGAGTCTCTCCACCTCTATCCTATCCATCCCATTCATCATCTTATACGTCTCAATGAGATCTCCCCTCATTCTTCTAAACTCTAACGAGTACAAGCCTAGTTTATTCAGCCTCTCCTCATAGCTCAATCCCCTCAACTCTGGTATCAGCCTAGTAAACCTCCTCTGCACTCCCTCCAGGGCCAAAATATCCTTGTGGATACACCCATAGTGCAGTTAGAGAAGGAGTTCCAGGATTTTGACCCAGCAACAGTGAGGAATGGTGAGGTATTTCCAGGTTAGGATGGTGTGTGGCATGGAGGGGATTTTTCAGGGGCTGGTTTCCTTATGTACCTGATGCCCTTGTCCTGCTTGGTTATAGGAGTTGTGGTTCTAGAAGGTTCTCGATGGCAGCACTGTCATTTTTGACACGGCTGTCCCATCTAACACCCTCTTGTGAACATGCGTGACTGAATCCCTGTCCAACTGCGTGAATGAACCTCCATCCCCACCTCCACCTAACAGTGCCTTTTTTGGGGGAATCAACCACTCCAGTTTCCTCCCACAGTCTGAAAGGTGATTACAAAGAACAACCCAGCACGGGAAACAGGCCCTTCGGCCCAACGAGCCCGCGCCGCCACATCACCCTACACCTATTCTACCCTGCATTTCTACGAATGGAACCCTACTCAGTCAGATTCAGGGAAGAAATAGTGTCAATTTGGTAAAAACCGATTAGCCTGAGAGCACATCTTTGGGGTGTGGGAGGAAACCGGAGCGCCCGGAGGAAACCCACGCAACCACAGGGAGAATGCGCAAACTCCCACAGACACAGGCCCAAATCCATGTGCCTGCACAGCCAGCAGTGCTAGTCACTGAGCTGTTGCGGCGCCCATCTACCGGTCCAGGATCGAGCACACACACTGACATGAAGTACTAGGCCACTCCTGGAACTTCCAAGAGCAGCCCAGGCACGACCCGCCGTGTGAATGTCCCTCGTTTGACACGAGGTGGACCTCCACCTGTGGAATAAAGTCAAAAATATTAATCTTACAGCCTGCAACCTGATTGGGTGCATTGGCCGTGCTAAATCCTCTCTCAGTGTACCTGAACAGGTGCCGGAGTGTGGCCGACTAGGAGATTTTGACAATAACTTCATTGCGGTGTGAATGTAATCCTACTTGTAATAAGTAAATAAAAATAGAATTGTTTGCTGATTTTGACTTGGGCTTATCTGAGTGCTTGGAAGCTGTGAGTTTTATTTTAAGAGCAGTTGAAAGTGAATGAAATTTGCAAGGATCAGTGTTGTAAGTGGTGGAGTCTGCAAGATTCTGGTCAGATCCCTGTGGATACCTTGCCCTTTGACTTGCTGGATGACAAGAAGATTGAGCAAAGGAAGACAGGCTGTTCCCAGAGGGAGGAGGAAGAGAAGGATGGGGAGGGGGAAGAAATCCTTGTCCACCAAGGATTTTCAGGGGCATTTCTCTAACCTCAGTCTAGCCAGGAATAATGTGTACATCAACATTAGCGCTGCTGCCTCTCAGTGCCAGGGACCCAGGTTCAATTCCAGTCCAAAGATGTGCGGGTTAGGTTGATTGGCCGTGCTAAGAAATTGCCCCTTAGTGTCCAAGGATGTGTAGGTTAGAGGGATTAAGAACATAAGAACATAAGAAATAGGAGCAGGAGTAGGCCATCTGGCCCTTTGAGCCTGCCCCGCCATTCAATAAGATCATGGCTGATCTGTCATGGCTCAGTTCCACCTTCCCGCCCTCTCCCCATAACCCTTAATCCCCTCTCTTATCAAAAACCCATCAACCCGTTTCTTAAAAATATTTAGCGAGGCAGCCTCCACCACTTCAACGGACAGAGAATTCCAGAGATTCACCACCCTTTGAGTGAAGAAGTTCCTCCTCAACTCCGTTCTAAACCGCCCCCCCTTTATCTTGAGGCTGTGCCCCCTAGTCCTACTGTCTTTTTTGAGCGGGAAGAGTCTCTCCACCTCTATCCTATCCATCCCATTCATCATCTTATACGTCTCAATGAGATCTCCCCTCATTCTTCTCAACTCTAACGAGTACAAGCCTAGTTGTACTCTAGTTGTACACTAGTTATACCTAGTGGGTATAATGTGTAGGGATATGGGGGTAGGGCCTGGGTGGGATTGTGTTCGGTGCAGACTCGATGGGCCGAGGGGCCTCTTTCTGCACTGTAGGGTTCTGTGATTCTATTCCAGCCACGGGTGATTATCTGTGCGGAGTTTGCATGTCCTCCCCACGCCTTTGTGGGTTTTCCGCACTCCAAAGATTTGCAGGTTAGGTGGCCACGCTAAATTGTCCTTTAGTGTCCCATGATGTGTGGCTTAGGGGGGAATTAGTGGGGTAAATACTTGGGGGGTACAGGGATAGGGCCTGGCTAACATGGTCTGTTAGAGAGTTGGTGCAGACTCGATGGGCTGAATGGCCTCCTTCGGCAGTGCAGGGATTCTGTTTCCATTTCATGAAGGAGGTGGTCACCGAAATCTGCCCCCTTTTGTGGGCAGACTGCAGCTCAGAGCAGGAAGAGGCTGGCACTACCAGTGGGGCTATGATGGTGATGGTGGTCATGAATGTCATTGTGTTGGGTTCATTCCAAATTGAAACAGGTGACATCAGGAACATTCCCCAGTTCATTGTCCATTACTGCTCAAAGGGGGTGACTGATGCTTTCTTAGCCAAGAGAAGGAAGTTTATTGCCTTCTCTCTGCACAGAGAAAGAGACTCTATGAGGGTAATAAGCTTTTCCATACTTCAGCATGTCATCAACTGCGCACGTATGGTTTTTCAGACACTACGCATGGGATTTTCCATCTGCGCTGGCCCCAAGATCTTAAAATTCTGTCCGAGGTCAGCGGAACTTTGCATGGTCCTGAACTGCCAGCAACAGTTCCCGTGTCGAGCTGAAGCAGACACACCTGAGAGGTGAGATATACCTCAACCGCGCAATGTTCCAATTTCTAAATCTGTAGCTGATGTGTGACCTTGCTCAGAATATCACTCAGGCTTGCTATCGTGGCAGAACGCTTTCATTCTTCACCAGTTTCCTGTGCTATCAATATTTGAGTCATCACATGAAGTCAGAGGGTGGCTAAGAGTAACTCATAGAACCCTACAGTGCAGAAACAGGCCCTTCGGCCCATCGAGTCTGCACCGAACACAATCCCACCCAGACCCTATCCCCATATCCCTACACATTTTACCTGCTAATCCCTCTAACCTACACATCCCAGGATACTAAGGGGCAATTTTAGCATAGCCAATGAACCTAACCCGCACATCTTTGGACTGTGGGAGGAAACCGGAGCACCCGGAGAAAACCCACGCAGACACGAGGAGAATGTGCAAACTCCACACAGACAGTGACCCGAGCTGGGAATCGAACCCAGGACCCTGGAGCTGTGAAGCAGCAGTGCTGATCCACTGTTGCTCCCGTGCCGCCCCACAACCCTTCAACCCATTACTAATTAAAAATGTCTAACTCCTCCTTAAATTTACTCAGTGTCCCAGCATCCAGCACCCTTTGGGACGGTGAATTGGGAGAAGTGGTTTCTCCTCAACTCTGTTGATTCACCATTGTCTGCTAGGAGGGTGTGAGGTTAAATCTGTGCGCTCAAGGGGATAGGGCAGAGGTGAGATGTGTTGTAATGCAACCAATGATAACGCTGGAGTCTGTTATAACGTAACCAATGGTGACATGCCGTGAGAGTCAGCTGATCAGTTGGCCCGGTGGGGAATGTAACCAATGGCAAAATGTTGTGAAAGATCAGCTGACTGGTTGAATCAGTATAAATAGAAAGCAGATGGGAATTGTGGAGAGCCTGTGTGGTTCCAAGTGTTGGTTTCTTTATTAAGCGTTTATGTTTGATTTACTTTATGAAGTTAGTTTTTTCATTACTGAAGTATACTTACTACCAGATAGAACATAGAACATTACAGCGCAGAACAGGCCCTTCGGCCCACGATGTTGCGCCGACCAGTTACAAAACAATGACCCACTAGCCTAAACCAATCCCTTTTCGTCCGTAAACCTGATGAAGAAAATGCTCTCTCAGACTGTCGTCTGCGAAATACTCTAGATAGACATTTACACCAGTTTATCACACAAAACATGTTTACCCAAGTACGGTTATTTTATGAGACAGATAAGGGACTGTGGCCGGAACTTAGCTTTGTTAAAAACACTCACAGGTTAGAAAAATAATTCTTACACAATGAATTAAAGTTACCTTCTCCCCAAACGTGGCTAATTGTCCAGTAAACAGGTACGAGCCAGTCTGGTGAAATCGATTGGACTGTTGGGTTCAATTCACCGAGCTCATGGTGACACAGATGAATTCAGACTCCTCTTAGCAGAAAGGTGGATCTTGCACGCCCTCTTGTATCTTCCGTGTCAAACGAGGGGCATGCACACGGCGGGTCGTGCGTGGGCTGCTCTTGGAAGTTCCAGGAGTGGCCTAGTACTTCATGTCGGTGTGTGTGCTTGATCCTGGACCGGTAGACGGGCGCCGCAACAGCTCAGTGACTAGCACTGCTGGCTGTGCAGACACATGGATTTGGGCCTGTGTCTGTGGGAGTTTGCGCATTCTCCCTGTGGATGCGTGGGTTTCCTCCGGGCGCTCCGGTTTCCTCCCACACCCCAAAAATGTGCTCTCAGGCTCATCGGTTTTTACCAAATTGACACTATTTCTTCCCTGAATCTGACTGAGTAGGGTTCCATTCGTAGACATGCAGGGTAGAATAGGTGCAGGGTGATGTGGCGGCGCGGGCTCGTTGGGCCGAAGGGCCTGTTTCCCGTGCTGGATTGTTCTTTGTTCTTCTTTGTTCCCAAGTCACAGTAGATTTGGTGAAGTCTTGGCTGGGGTTTGTCTTGAAAATGGTTGTTTTTATCCTCCCCCTTCTTCCAGCCCTTCTGGAATGTTCTCTGGCTTTCAGACAATGGGGTGACAGGGGCAGGAGTCACAGCATCCTATGAAGTGAAGCCAGGTCATCCTCGCTGAACATATCTCCTTTCAGGATATGATTAATGATGTGGGTATGCCGGCGTTGGACTGGCGTAAACACAGTAAAAAGTCTGACAACACCAGGTTTTAGTCCAACCTATTTATTTGATAATATTCTCACAAGCTTTCGAGGGGACTGCCTCTTCGTCAGGTGAATGGAGAGTTCACCTGACGAAGAGGCAGCCCCCTCGAAAGCTTGCTTGCTTGTGAGAATATTATCAAATAAATCGGTTGGACTAAAACCTGGTGTTGTCAGACTTTTTACTTTGATATGATTAATGGCAGGGAGTCTGGCTGAAACTCGGGATTGCATAATCACTCGGGCCTTCTGGTTGAATACATCCTGATGGGTTTCAGGTCATAATAACTCTTCCATTGTAAAGTTTGAGCTTATGAAAGGAGTCTGGGTTCTGGATTTGGCTCATAATAACTTCCCCATTGTTCAGGTCATGTACTCTGTTCAATATGTGAGACAGCTCTGGTATGTGTTGCTTTTGGCCTGTGGCAGTATCATCCACATTCCATTAGGCCTTACTTGTAAAAGCAGTTGATTTGTATTAATTGAAAGGGTCCAATTTTTCCTGATTGCTCAAGCAATTGTCCATTTGGTCATAGGAGAGTTGGTGTAGACCCGATGAGCTGAATGGCCACTTTCTGCACTGTAGGGTTTTTGGGTTCTACAGTTCCTCGACTGATGTTGTCATCTCCTACACTACTACTGCTGTCTCTGCTGTTCTTTCAGCCTCTGCTGATGTCACTACCTCCGCCGCTGGTTCTCCCCCTCTCTGGGAGCGCGGTCTGAGTTCTGATTCTGCCTCATGAATGTTTCACTGGCAGAAGAAGGACTTGCTACAATTGGTGGGCGGGGAGAAGTGGGGCAGTTTCTATCACCTGGGGGAAAGGGAGAGTTTGTTGCGATTGTGGGGGGGGGGCAGAATCGCTGTGATTTGGGGAGTAAGGGGGGAACTGATACAGTAGAGGGGGTGAGTTACCGTGAGAATGGGAAAAAGGGGGAGTTGCTGCGATCGAGGGAAAAAGAGGGGGGATTGCTGCGATCGAGGGAGGAAGGGGGCAGCTGCTGTGACTATGGAGGAGTTGGGAATAAGACGTTCGTGCAGCTGGTTGGCTAGTTTGTACAGTCCAGAGAAATTTGCAAGACGCTTGGTGGATGCAAGCACCAATCCAATCCTGGATAATAATGGAATAAAAAGAGGATAAAGTCCAGGATTGTGAGGATGAAATGATCTTTTTTTTAATGGAATATTACAAATGTATTCATTTACATCAATACTGATTGACACCCAGGTCACTCTTACAATTTTGCTTCTGCACAAAAAAACTTATAAAACAAGGCATGAAGCTCGCTCCCCTAATGGATTTTCATCAAGAGAAGTTACCCAACCTCAGGACGAGACAATATACAATGAATGTTAAAGGGCAGTGGAGGAGGGAGAGAGGTGACTGCAGTGGAGGGAGGAGACACAAGTGGGATGGGTGGAGGTGGGAGGAAAAGAGAGAGAGAGAGTCGGAGGGAAAGTTTGAGGGGGAAGGAAAGAGAGGGGTTTTTACTAGTTTTAGTAAAATCGACAGCAAGTGAACTGGTTCTGGTCGCAGTTGGCAGGGAAGTGATGCCAACTGCTGGTGCCAACGCAGCAACTGGGAATCCCCACTGGCTTTCTGATGAGGCCAGTGGGGATTCCCAGTTAATCAGTTGTCTCCTATCATATCCAGCTGAGAGAAGCTCAGTACCAATTGCTCCAAATCTGTGCCCGTTCAGCCTTGAACCAGCTCTGAACTGGTTTTCCCTTCTTGTCCAGCGCCTGTTGCGGCCAAAATGTACCTCCCCTTTAAGCTGGCTTTACACAGTGCGGGCTCATTCTTACACAGCGCTGACTTTGCTTCAATTCGGGCCTCCTCCTTGACGTGTCCAGCCATTCAGCAGTGCATTTAGCCTGGGCTACAAGCAGGAAACTCCGAATTTGAAAGCCAAATTCTGCAGATGCTGGAATCTGAAACAAAGTATGCTGGAAAATCTCAGCGGGTCTGACAGCACCCACAGAGAGAGAATAGAGCCAATGTTTTGAGCCTAGATGACTACGAAGGGTCTCATCTCTCTCCGCAGATGCTGTCAGACTTCCTACAGCACAGAAGGTGGGGCCATTCAGCCCATCAAACCTGCACTGCCCACAAACACACCCAGGCCCTATCCCCATAACCCCGTGCATTTACCCTAGCTAGTCCCCACTAAAGCACAATTTAGTACGGCCAATCCACCTAACTTGCACACCTTTGGCCTGTCGGAGGAAACCAGAGCACCCGGAGGAAACCCACGCAAACATGGGGAGAATGTGCAAACTCCACACAGACAGTGACCCCAAACTGGGAATCGAACACGCGTCCTTGGAGCTGTGAGGCAGCAATACTAACCACTGTGCCGCCCATGTTCGTGTTTTGTCTGTATCAAAGTAAAAAGGCAACAGGTAAATCCTTCTTCTCAATCCCTGTGCCCACTTTTGGCCTTTCCGATCCTGTCCCACGGTGTCATGGCGGATTAGAATATTGACGACTCCTATGATTTATTTGAAGGGATATGTGTTTGAGTGTTTTGTAGGGAGGTCTTGCTGCAGCTGTGTAGGGCATTGGTGAGGCCGCAGCTGGAGTACTGTGTGCAGTTTTGGGCGCCGCACCTGCACAAGGATATTTTGGCCCTGGAGGCAGTGCAGAGGAGGTTTACTAGGCTGATACCGGAGTTGAGGGGATTGAGCTATGAGGAGAGGCTGAATAAACTAGGCTTGTACTCGTTAGAGTTTAGAAGAATGAGGGGAGATCTCATTGAGACGTATAAGATGATGAATGGGATGGATAGGATAGAGGTGGAGAGACTCTTCCCGCTCAAAAAAGACAGTAGGACTAGGGGGCACAGCCTCAAGATAAAGGGGAGGCGGTTTAGAACAGAGTTGAGGAGGAACTTCTTCACTCAAAGGGTGGTGAATCTCTGGAATTCTCTGCCCGTTGAAGTGGTGGAGGCTGCCTCGCTAAATATTTTTAAGAAGCGGGTTGATGGGTTTTTGATAAGAGAAGGGATTAAGGGTTATGGGGAGAGGGCGGGAATGTGGAACTGAGCCACGACAGATCAGCCATGATCTTATTGAATGGCGGGGCAGGCTCGAAGGGCTAGATGGCCTACTCCTGCTCCTATTTCTTATGTTCTTATGTTCTTATAACTGCAAAATAAAGCAACCTTAATTCATCAGCCAAGCCAATAGCGATGGCTAATGTGGTTAACTAGAAATGTCAAAAGTAGGATAATAGGAAGTGTTCTTGTAAAGTTAGACTTGAAGTATATTGTTCGAGCATAAATGAGAAGTTGTATTTGATTGTGTCCAATGCTGAAACTAAGCGTAACATGGAAAAATGGTTGTATCAATATTTATTGCCCAACGCTGAGAACATTTAGGAATCAACTACATTGCTGTGGATCTGGAGTCACATATAGGCCAGCAGATTTCCTTCCCTAAAGGACATTAGTGAACCAGATTTTTTTTTCAATTATCAACAATGGTTTCTTGGTAATCATTAGATTCTTAGTTCCAAATTTTTATTGAATTAAACTTTTACCATCTGCAGTGGGAAGAAAAGTGGGAAAGTGGAACTGATCCACTTCAGGTCAGCCATGATCTTATTGAATGGCGGGGCAGGTTCGAAGGGCTAGATGGCCTACTCCTGCTCCTATTTCTTATGTTCTTATGCAGCGGTGAGATTCAAACCTGGGTCCCCAGAGAAATACCCTGGATCTCTGAATTACTAGTCCAGTGACGATACCATTAAGTCACTGCCTCCCTTTCCATTTATTCACCACAAAAAAACCAAATAATTTTAAAATCCATGCAATATCATTTTTTAAAACTTTGTCAGAGAAATGTTTGGATGCATAAATGATATTAACTTTGGGATCTATGAGAAAGTTATTCTACATCCGAGTATATGTGACGAATGGCCAAAGGAATTATCAT
>CM075731.1:3275504-3338004 GCA_037974335.1 Prionace glauca | reverse complement strand
AGGTACTTCTTCACTCAAAGGGTGGTGAATCTCTGGAATTCTCTACCCGTTGAAGTGGTGGAGGCTGCCTCGCTAAATATTTTCAAGAAGTGGGTTGATGGGTTTTTGATAAGAGAGGGGATTAAGGGTTATGGGGAGAGGGCGGGAATGTGGAACTGAGCCACGACAGATCAGCCATGATCTTATTGAATGGCGGGGCAGGCTCGAAGGGCTAGATGGCCTACTCCTGCTCCTATTTCTTATGTTCTTATGTTCTTATTCTCAGAGGCTATTTCCCAGGGCTGAAATGGTTGCTACGAGAGGACACAGGTTTAAGGTTCTGGGGAGCAGGTACAGAGGAGATGTTAGGGGTAAGTGTTACACTCAGAGGGTGGTGAGTGAGTGGAATCGGCTGCCGTTGGTGGTGGTGGAGGCAAACCCGTCTTATAAGAGATTTCTGGATGAGTACATGGGATTGAGGGTTATAGATAGGCCTGGTTGGTAGGGATATGATCAGCGTAACTTGTGGGCCGAAGGGCCTGTTTGTGCTGTGGTGTTCTATGTTCTATGTAAACTCCTGTCTCTCACTATTAACCAATGTCCCCTTGTGAGTGACCCTTCAACTAAGGGGAGTAACCGTTCCTTATCCACTCTGTCCGCGTCTCTCATCATCTTGTACACTTCGATCAGGTTGTCCGTCTGTCTTCTCCGCTCCAACGAAACAACACAAGCCTCCACAACCCCCTCTCTTCATAACTTAAACGTTCCATCCCAGGCAGCACCCTGTTAAATCTCCTCTGCACCCCAATGCTCGATGGATGCCCTTGCAAATGGAGAGTTGTTGGTAGCGGTGTTCCCCAGGGTCCAGTGTTGGGACTCTTTGCTGTTTGTGTTTATATATTAACGACTTGGATGCAAACGTGGAAAGTTTGCAGATGACACAAAGATCGGCTGAGAAGTGAATGCTGAATAGTTGTAATCTACGAAATGATATGGATGGGTTGGTGGAATGGCAAAGTGACAGATGGACTTTAACATAGAGAAGTGTGAGGTAGGGAGGTTTAGGGAGGTTAGAACATAGAACCCTACAGTGCAGAAACAGGCCCTTCGGCCCATCGAGTCTGCACCGAACACAATCCCACCCAGACCCTATCCCCGTATCCCTACACATTTACAGGTTAAACAGTTATAGGGGATAACCAATAAATGGGAATATACAGAGAAGAGCGGATGAAAGGAGAGATCTTGATGAAAAAGTTCACAAGTCCCTAAAGGCAGCAGTTCAAGTAGGCAAGGTTATAAAGAAGGCACAAGGCATGGTCTTCTTCATGGTCACCTGGGCATCCTTGGGCTGACATGGACAAGATGGGTTGACTGGCCTCCTTCTGTGCCGTAACTTTTCTCTGGTTCTATGAAGTAAATCTTTTGGTGCGACTGGTAATTTATCTGTCCAAAATCGGTGGTCCTCCCCTCCCTCCAGACCATTGGCCTAACCAATCCCCATTCGTCTTATCCCAGTGATCTTTACTAACTTTCCGCCCTCTTTAAAACGGAAGTGGGTCCTGGAGACTTTCCCCACCAGCCTTGAAACCTGGCCAGCGACCAGCTGGGAAGCGATTAAAATAAAAAAGATTACGGGGTCCTGTTGTTAAAGTGGGCGGGAACTCCACCTTCCAGGTATTCCCAGATCCCCCACCCCCACCGCAAACGTAACTTTCAAATGGAAATGTCAAAAACAAATTGGGAAATGAAGCGTATCGGGGTAAACTGGCCTTGGATAACTTAAAATGGAACTTCAGTTTTACTGAGATTTTAACAAAATGATTTTTTTTCCCCTCCTTTCCAAGATTCCTTTCCCCCCAGATCGAGGGGGTTTTCACAGTAACTTCACTGCAGTGTTAATGCAAACCTACTTGTGACACTAATGAATAAAGTTTAAAAAAATCTCCGAGTATACTCAAGCTTCTCCTTAATTCCCCTCCATGTAAGTTTGAGAGCCGTAATCGACAATACCAATCATAAAATCACTCGTGTGGATTCGAACATCTGCTGCTGCAACAAGGAACACCTGAACTGGAATTCGAACCATGTGCATCGCATCTGCCCTGCCTGTCTTTCCCTGTGCATCCGTCTCCCCAGTTACAGCCGTCACAATGCTATCAATCGAGGACATTTATATAAATAGCTTGCCTCTGGCAAACCCCTGTGGCTGCCTCCCAGTTTCCAAGCAGCTCAAATGACACAACGTTAAGCTGGAAGACAATCGACCTGGCAATGTTTGGTGGGATCTTGACAGCTGACTGACGGAATGGGTAGCAGGCTAAATAAACACTGCAGTCTGGGCTGCAAGGTTAAAGAAAGATATAAAAAGTGAGGGGGAAAAAAAAGCATATTAGTATGCCGAGAACGTACTACATCCTTAACTGATCGAAACAAAATTGCACGGAGCAAAAATTCAGTGCTTCTTTCAAGAAAAGTGCAAGGCTCCCAAAATATCTGTACCGATTGCTGACTGCAAATACTTGTTCGGGGATCAGCCTGGATAATGGTTATAGCAACATTATTGTTAGTGTAGGGACAGGTTGGGGAGGAAGGGGTAAGCATGGTAATGGGGGTGGGGGAATCAACTGCAGAATCAAATTGTCACCAGTTATACCTTTATCTGCTTTATCGTTTGAGAAAGGTTTAGGAGAATGGAGAGTGGAGTAGAACTTTTCTTTTCCTCTGGTTAGATGAGCTGAACTGAGCCAGTAGACTCCGACATACAGGTTTATTTTCTGATTTGCCTCCTTCTCCATACAGCATCGCTGGCTGAACCACCATTGATTGCCCATCCCCAACTGTCCTCTGTTTCAGAGGGCATTTAAAAGTCAACCACATTGCTGTGGCACTGTAGGCCAGACCCAAATAAGGACTGCAGATTTCCTTCCCTACAGGACATTAGCGAACCGTACGGGTTTTTACGACAATGGTTTCACGGTCAGCGTTAAACTTTTGATTCCAGACTTTTTATTGAGTTCAAATTTCAATTTGGATTCAGATCCCCAGATGATTACCCTGGGTTTTTGGATTGCTAGTCCAGTGATAATTTACCTAATACATTGGGTATTATCCCTAATACATTGAAGCTCCAGTAGTGCTTTCTGCTTCATTTTTTTCTTAAGCTGTTTCATTTTTCTGATAGAAGTTTATAAAATGTTGGGAGGAATAGATAGGGTGGACTCTCAGAGGCTATTTCCCCGGGTTGAAATGGTCGCTACGAGAGAACACAGATTTAAGGTGCGGGGAGGGAAGTACAGAGGTGATGTTAGGGGTAAGTTTTTCACTCAGAGGGTGGTGAGTGAATGGAATCGGCTGCCGTCATCGGTGGTGGAGGCGAACTCGCTGGGGTCTTTTAAAAGACTTCTGGATGAGTATATGGGGTTTAATGGGATTGGGGGTTATAGATAGGTCTATAGATTGGTGGGGTTGATGTGATCGGCGCAACTCGAGGGCCGAAGGGCCTGTTTGTGCTGTAATGTTCTATGTTCTATGCAAAAGATCAGTCCACGTCCACCATAGATGTGCCAGTACATACCCCAAGGACTTCAGTAGAAATTGGAATTTGATACCGTGCTGTGAATATTAATGAGACTTTTATAAACTCAACTCAGCAGCTGTGCTACAATATCTTCTCAAATGGATCATTAATAGCATAGGATAATAATCAATGCTTAGATGAATTTTGCTAATTCCATTGAACTGAGCTGTGCCTTGGGAGGTTTGCAGAATAACTGCTGCTATAGAGAAAGACCATAGGATTACTAGCCACAAGAATGACATGGTGGCTCAGTAGTTAGCATTGCTGCCTCACAACTCCAGGAACCCCAGTTCAATTCCAGCCTTGGGTCACCGTCTGTGTGGAGTTTGCACATTCTTCCCGTGTCTGTGTGGGTTTCCTCTGGGTGCTCGGGTTTCTTCCCACAGTCAAAGATAAGTGGGTTAGGTGGAATGGTAAACGTGTGCGGTTTCGGGGAGAGGATGTGGGTAAGATACTCCGTCAGAGAGTCAGCACAGACCCAATGGGTGAAATGGCCTCTTCTGCACTGTAGGGATTCTATGATTCTGTTCTATGGAACCAAAGTCCATCTGTTGCTGAAAAGAGAGACCTGTGGCTGAATTTTTTTCATCTTGCACTCATCAGGACAAACACAAGAATGCCAAATTTCAAACAATCACCACAATTTATACTACAGGTGAAAATGGTGCTGAGTGGCTGGCAAGTCTTTATTGAAAAAGTATCTTCGCGTGGGCAGGAGTCACTGTCCTTTCAATCTCTTGAGATGGTGAGGGATAGTCAGATAATGCCTGGGAAATGCCTGTGTGCATTTTTGAAGTAACTTCTCGGTCTCTGTCTGCGCAGAAACCAGGCAGAATTCACCTGACTTCCTAGAATCCAAGTGGTGATTTTTTTTTGTGACTGTGGGCGGGATTCTCCGATCTCGTCTGTGGCCTTTCCATTGGAAGTGAGAACGGAGAATTTGGCGTTCCAGCCGAAACGCCATTCGCCTCCAGCGGTGCTGGAAAATCCCAGCCAATTCAAATTAAGTCCAATCATAGTCCCCACATGAGGAACAAGCCAGGTTCAAGCTGACAAGATAAGATGTTTGCCGGGATTTTCCAATCTCGCTCGGGTGAGCCTCGTAAAATTCCACCCAAGGCCAACAGAGAGTTTGGTTCTGTGTGTCTCACCTGCCCCAATTATGGTGCGGTCAAGGTACATACATAGAAGTATATAGAACCCTACAGTGCAGAAACAGGCCCTTCGGCCCATCGAGTCTGCACCGAACACAATCCCACCCAGACCCTACACATTTACCTGCTAATCCCTCCAACCTACACATCCCAGGATACTAAGGGGCAATTTTAGCATAGCCAATGAACCTAACCCGCACATCTTTGGACTGTGGGAGGAAACCGGAGCACCCGGAGAAAACCCACGCAGACACGAGGAGAATGTGCAAACTCCACACAGGCAGTGACCCGAGCCGGGAATCGAACCCAGGACCCTGGAGCTGTGAAGCAGCAGTGCTAACCACTGTGCTACCGTGCCGCCCGGTGGTAAAATTCTAGCCATTGCATCCCACCTTGGGTTTAGAACATCGAAAATCTACAGCACAAACAGGCCCTTCGGCCCACAAGTTGCACTGACATATCTCTACTTACTTGACTAAACAACATCCAATCTGACAGGATATGGCATTACACAACCTCGTGGGCTCGATCTAACGAGTCACCTTAGCCAAAAGGCTGGGATGGCTTTAAAAGATTGCATCAATTAAAGCCTTGGTTTAACTTCATTGGCTACACTAATCCTTTACTCTACCAGCATTGGAAGAGATTGTGATGACTCTGAACTTTTTGAAGACTTCGCCAATGTCATTTGATTTTGATTTGATTTGATTCGATAATGTCACATGTATTAGTATGCAGTGAAAAGTATTGATTCTTGCACGCTGTACAGACACAGCATACTGTTCATAGACAAGGAAAGGAGGGAGTGCAGAATGCAGTGTTACAGTCATAATTAGGATGTAGAGAATGGTCAACTTAATGTGAGGTAGGTCCATTGACACCTCGTGTCAAACGAGGGGCATTCACACGGCGGGTCGTGCCTGGGCTGCTCTTGGAAGTTCCGGGAGTGGCCTAGAACTTCATGTCGGTGTGTGTGCTTGATCCTGGACCGGTAGATGGGCGCTGCAACAGCTCGGTGACTAGCACTGCTGGCTGTGCAGGCACATGGATTTGGGCCTGTGTCTGTGGGAGTTTGCGCATTCTCCCTGTGGTTGCGTGGGTTTCCTCCGGGCGCTCCGGTTTCCTCCCACACCCCAAAGATGTGCTCTCAGGCTAATCAGATTTTACCAAATTGACACTATATCTTCCCTGAATCTGACTGAGTAGGGTTCCATTCGTAGATATGCAGGGTAGAATAGGTGTAGGGTGATGTGGCGGCACGGGCTCGTTGGGCCGAAGGGCCTGTTTCCCGTGCTGGATTGTTCTTTGTTCTTTGTTCATTCAAAAGCCTGATGGCAGCAGGAAAGAAGCTGTTCTTGAGTCAGTCGGTACGTGTCCTCAGATTTTTATTTCTTTTTCCCAATGGAAAAAGGTGGAAGAGAGAATGTCCAGGATGCGTGGGGTCCTTAATTATGCTGGCAACAGGAACTGTAGACAGAGTTAATGGATGGGAGGCTGGCTTTGTTCACAATCCTTTGTAGTTCCTTGCTGTCTTGGGCAGAACAGGAGCCTTATTGAACTGTGATACAACCAGAGAGAATACTTTCTATGGTGCATTTGTAAAAGCTGGTGGTGGACATGCCAAATTACCTTATTCTTCTGAGAACGTGGAGGGGTTCCTTAACTATGGCATGGAGGGACTGGGATAGGTTGTTGGTGATCTGGACGCCTAAAAACCCGAAGCTCTCGACCATTTCCACTTTGACCCCATTGATGTAGACAGGGATGTGTCCCCCACTCTGCTTCCTGAAGTCAATGACCATCTCCATTGTTTTATTGACATTGGGCCCTATTTCGCCATTGTGTCACACCCCAATTTCCGGGCCTGAGAAGGTGGTAAATTCGGGTGTGAGGCCATTAACACGATCCGCGCCTGCATCCGCGCAGATGGCCACTTTATCCAGGGATGGCGGTGATCCGATTCGCATCAGAAACGGGCACAACGGTGATTTAAATTTCAATTTCAGTTGAATTAATGAACTGCCTGCCCAACTTTATCAGCATTTCTCCCTTGACCATCATGTTCACTGATCTGGAATCGCGCCGAAATAGACCTGCTGAATAAAAGTCTGAAATGGGCACTCCAACCGCTGAAGAGGCGCTTTCAGAGTTTCCAACGGCGCTCTGACTCAGATTGGTGGGGGAGGAAACCAGAATGCTCCGGTTTCCTCCCACAGCCTAAACACGTGTAGGTAGGGTGGATTGGCCATAGTTGCCCCTTAGTGTCTCGTGATGGATTATCCATGGTAAATGCATGGGGTTATGGGGCTAGGGTGGGGGGGAGACAGACTGGGGTAAGACTTGCAGTACAGAACGGCCTCTTCTGCGCTGTAGGAATTCTACGATTCTATTCACCGTCTGGAAGCAACAACAGGGGTAGCTGATTGACTGACAAAGGATAAAGAACAAAGAAAAGTACAGCATAGGATGTTATGGGAAACATCACGATCCATAGGTCCAATCACCACTGACTTACAGATCAGAGATCATAGAATGTACTGTGCAGAAGGAGGCCATTTGGCCCATCGAGCCTGCACCAACAACAATCCCACTCTTGTCCTGTCCTATCCGCATAACCCCACATATTTACCCTCCTCATCCCCCTGACATTAAGGGGCAATTTATCATGGCCAATCAATCTAACCTGCACGTGTTTGGACTGTGGGAGGAAATGGGAGCGCCTGAAGGAAACTCACGCAGACTTTCCCCAGTACTGAAATCCAAACACCTCCGCAACAATCCACGCCATTCACCAACAGAAGAGGCAGTTCAATCCCACCTCAAATTCTATTATCCACATTTTATTCCCACCATATAATGCAACGCAGTCACCCCTTGCTCTGCATTGGATGTCTATTGAAGAAACCCTTCTCTGTAATTAATTCTGGCCTCCGCAATCTCTCGCCTTCCAGCTCACACCATCTGCATGTTTCTCCCACAGCCTCAAACTCTTGCTTGGTGCTGACTCCCCATGCCCTGCAGAGGAAGGAGGGAGCGGTGAGCCTGCAAACGTTAAAGGCACAGTAACTCACTACTTCAAGACATACTTATGGCCAAACCAGAGCTTAAGGTGCCTCGACTGAAAATAAGTCAAGAGTTTTGCAGTGTGTGTTTAATCAGATGCATCATCATGCCAATCTGTCACTCAACATTATGATGTTGCCTGCAGATTGCCCAAGAGATCTACTGAGGGCAAGCCCTTTATTTGACTGGCTGCGTAGTTCGACATATTCCATTGTTCTTGCCTGTTTGCCTGTCAATTCTGCTGGTTGATGAGTGATTTCCCGTAGTGTTTGTCCAGTAACAAACTGGCAAAGGACTGAGGATAACTCAGTCGGCATCAGCTTGCACTTGCAGTGTTGCACTTTGAGTGGGAATCGGGCAGGGAGGCAATCCCTGCAGAGAGTTCAGCTTTAAAGCTTTGGCTATGTTAAACTCCTGGGTCTCATTTTGAAAGCACCATCATCTCCGAACCCGAAACCTATGTGCGAGAGCTAAAACTGGGGCAGGAAGTACTCCACCATTCTGCCAGGAAGTACATTCCAGACTTCAACCATTCATTGCATGAAAAAGCTTCCCCTGGTGCCACCTTTGCTTCCTTTCCCAGTTACTTAAGATCTGTGTCATCTCCTGTTTGCGTACCGAGGTTGACTTATCAGCAGTGGAAAATCATTGGGGGAATTCTGATATTAGGCAATATTGTAAAGTATGCAATGAGTTCCCGATCACTTGTTGAACATCACCCCTGACTTTTTCACTTCTTCTGAAGTCAGTGGAAATGAGGATCAGATGAGGTGTTTACCAGGAAGCTGGGCCAATGTCACGCATTTTTCAATCTTGTCTAATATCAAAATAACCCCGTTGGCGTGTATCGAGCCAACACAACAATCAGTAACCAAGCTACAGTACGACACTATCTCGAAAGTGTCAACATCTGTAAAATCTGCCAACTCCTGTGGTAGACACATGATTGATTATTTGCATTTTTGCAAGTACAGACAGATTTCTCCTGTGGAGTATTGTTATTCAGTGTTAGAAATGTACCATTTGCACCAATAGATTAAACTGAGTCTTCACGACATTTTGGAGATTGTGTCACCCTGCTCAAAAAAATTGGAGAAATGTCAGTCAGTAGAGATGTGAGATGCCTGTTATGTTCTCAGTCAGACAAAAGAGGGCTGAACGTAATGGAGAAATACGTTTCACAATTAACTCGTGAGAAGTTTCACTGAGACATTCTTGGTTTAATCAGACCCCGTTTTCGAAGGTTGTTCAATTCTCTGTTCTTAGGACGATGTGCAGGAACAAAGTCAAAACTCCAGGGATAAACCTGCGGATTCAGAGTAATCAATTTGCTAGAACATTTGAACACTTAAATCCTCACAAGGACAATTGAAATGTGTTCTTGAAGGAGACAAAGAGTACTGTGTACTGGAGTACTGTGTGCAGTTTTGGGCGCCGCACCTGCGCAAGGATATTTTGGCCCTGGAGGGTGTGCAGAGGAGGTTTACTCGGCTGATACCGGAGTTGAGGGGATTGAGCTATGAGGAGAGGCTGAATAAACTAGGCTTGTACTCGTTAGAGTTTAGAAGAATGAGGGGAGATCTCATTGAGACGTATAAGATGATGAATGGGATGGATAGGATAGAGGTGGAGAGACTCTTCCCGCTCAAAAAAGACATTAGGACTAGGGGGCACAGCCTCAAGATAAAGGGGAGGCGGTTTAGAACAGAGTTGAGGAGGAACTTCTTCACTCAAAGGGTGGTGAATCTCTGGAATTCTCTGCCCGTTGAAGTGGTGGAGGTTGCCTCGCTAAATATTTTTAAGAAGCGGGTTGATGGGTTCTTGATAAGAGAGGGGATTAAGGGTTATGGGGAGAGGGCGGGAAGGTGGAGCTGAGCCACAACAGATCAGCCATGATCTTATTGAATGGCGGGGCAGGCTCGAAGGGCTAGATGGCCTACTCCTGCTCCTATTTCTTATGTTCTTATGTTCTTATAACATGGGGTGGTGTAGTGGTTAGCACTATTGCCGGGGACCTGGGTCTGATTCCTGGGCTTTGATCACTATCTGTGCGGAGTCTGCACAGATAGGGCGGCACGGTAGCACAGTGGTTAGCACTGCTGCTTCACAGCTCCAGGGTCCTGGGTTCGATTCCCGGCTCGGGTCACTGCCTGTGTGGAGTTTGCACATTCTCCTCGTGTCTGCGTGGGTTTTCTCCGGGTGCTCCGGTTTCCTCCCACAGTCCAAAGATGTGCGGGTTAGGTTCATTGGCTATGCTAAAATTGCCCCTTAGTGTCCTGGGATGTGTAGGTTAGAGGGATTAGCAGGTAAATGTGTAGGGATATGGGGATAGGATCTGGGTGGGATTGTGTTCACCCACCGTCTGCATGGATTTCCTCCCACAGCCGTGCTGGGTAGGTGCATCAGCCGTGCTAAACTCTCCCTCAGTGCACCCAAAGAGGTGCTGGAGTGTGTCGACGAGGGGATTTTCACGGTAACTTCATTGCAGTGTTGATGTAAGCCTGCTTGTGACACTAATAAGTAAACCTAAACTTGAAGATAATCCAGCTGCCACCTCGACTGAATGCTATCAAGACTATCTTGTGCTCTGCTGATAGTGCCAATTACTCATAAGCAAAGGAGAATCAGTTATTTCAGTCTGGGGAAATTCAGTCTGGGGAAGTTTACTGAAATTATATGAACAGATCTCGGGGGGATGTGGTGCACTTCCTCTCATCGGCAGGATGTACATGTAAAGCGAAACAATGTTTACTTTTATTGATTCAACGTCATCCTTCTGTGGCACCGTGAGGTCTTTCAAAACTTCCAATAGCTCCAACGCAGAGAAATGAGAATGACTGAAAATGTGGGATTTAGCTGCTTCATGTTACATGGATTTTTCAGTTGAAGACTGGGGCCTCTGTTTCATTCTAAACAAGGGATTAATGATCAACATTTATGAATGATTTCAACGTACCCAGAAATTCACAGAAAGGCCTGCGATGAGATTAAGATAAACTCCTGACTGTGGCACTAGATTTCTACACGCATCACATATGAGACTAAAGGATGGTAACGGGATAAGGGAGGCAATGGCCGAATGGTATTATCATCAATCCAGAAACTCAACTAATGCTCTGGAGACCTGGGTTCGATTCCCTCTGTGGCAGATGGTGAAGTTTGAATTCAGTAAGAGGAATCTAGAATTAAGAATCTACTGATGACCATAAAACCACTGTTGATATTTCAGGAAAACCCATCTGGTTCACTAATGTTCTTTGGGAAGGAAACCCTCTATCCTTACCTGGTCTAACCTACATGTGGTTCCAGAGCCACCACAAAGTGGTTGATTCTCAACTGCCCTTCAAGGGCAATTAGGCATGGGCAGTAAATGTTGAACAGCCAGTGACAAATGAAGAAGAGAAAACATAAGAACATAAGAAATAGGAGCAGGAGTAGGCCATCTGGCCCTTCGAGCCTGCCCCGCCATTCAATAAGATCATGGCTGATCTGTCGTGGCTCAGTTCCACCTTCCCGCCCTCTCCCCATAACCCTTAATCCCTTCTCTTATCAAAAACCCATCAACCCGTTTCTTGAAAATATTTAGTGAGGCAGCCTCCACCACTTCAACGGGCAGAGAATTCCAGAGATTCACCACCCTTTGAATGAAGAAGTTCCTCCTCAACTTCTAAAACGACCCCCTTTATCTTGAGGCTGTGCCCCCTAGTCCTACTGTCCTTTTTGAGTGGGAAGAGTCTCTCCACTTCTATCCTATCCATCCCATTCATCATCTTATACGTCTCAATGAGATCTCCCCTCATTCTTCTAAACTCTAACGAGTACAAGCCTAGTTCATTCAGCCTCTCCTCATAGCTCAACCCACTCACCTCCGGTATCAGCCTAGTAAACCTCCTCTGCACTCCCTCCAAGGCCAAAATATCTTTGCGCAAGTGCGGCGCCCAAAACTGCACACAGTACTCCAGCTGCGGCCTCACCAATGCCCTATACAGCTGCAGCAAGACCTCCCTACTTTTATATTCAATCCCCTTCGCTATGAAGGCCAGCATCCCATTCGCCTTCCTGACCACCTGCTGCACCTGCAAGCTGGGTTTTTGCGACTCATGCACAAGGACCCCGAGGTCCCTCTGCACCGTCGCCTGCTGCAGTTTTTCGCCACATAAGTAATGGTCCTTCCTACCATTCTTCCTTCCAAAGTGGATCACCTCACACTTGCCAACATTAAATTCCATTTGCCATTTCCTGGCCCATTCACCCAGCCTATCTAGATCCTTCTGCAGACTCTCCACACCCTCCGCACAATTTGCCGTTTCCCCAATCTTGGTGTCATCCGCAAATTTCGACATCCTGCACTCGGTTCCCTCCTCCAGATCATCTATATAAATGGTAAAAAGCTGAGGCCCCAGCACCGACCCCTGGGGCACTCCACTAGTCACCAACCGCCAATCCGAATAGCACCCATTGACCCCCACTCTCTGCCTCCTATTTGACAACCAATCCTCTATCCACGCTAACACCCTACTGTGAGGGTATCTTGGAAACAGCAATGACAATGGCAGCAGGATGGAGAATATGAGTGGGTCTAAAAAATGTTCTCAATTGAAGAGAATATAACCGAGAGAACAAGGTACTGTTCGAAAGGCTGAGTGCAGAAAATGGAACTTTTATAATATTAGCTACATATAACTTGAGAGGTTGGCAAGACGCAGTTGTCACACCTTCTAACTTTAAATTTATTAAACTGATTTATTAGCGTCACGAGTAGGCTTACATTAACACTGCAATGAAGTTACTGTGAAAATCCCCCAAACTCTGGCACCTGTTCGGGTACACTGAGGGAGAATTTAGCAAGGCCAATGCACCTAACCAGCACATTCTCCCCATGTCTGCATGGGTTTCCTCTGGCTGCTCCGGTTTCCCACCACAGTCCGAAAGACATGCTGGTTAGGTGCAACTTCATTGCAGTGCTAATGTAAGCCTACTTGTGACACTAATAATGAAGCTGTAAAAATGCATAACGAAAGTGTAGGTTCCCACAGCAAGTTGGCTCTGTTGTCTGGGGGGTCTTTCGGGGGGGGGGGTCTTTTGGGGCTCGGTTGTCTGGATTACAATGAAATTCAATCCTTGCTTCAGCTGGGGGTGGATTTAGCACCTGCCTCTTGCCCTACCCTCGGTGGAATTCATTATACTGTGGGTTGGACCTGCCATTGAGGAGGGGAATAAAATGATGAACTTGTCTATGGAAAACTCATTCACAATTTCACCTATGTGTATTTCCCGCAGGATTTAGAATTAAAAAATGACTTTAAAATTCTAAAACACTGTCCTGCACTTTACGTTCAGTTGCAATGGGATTTCCTGTGCAATTCTCTAAAATTTTCCAAGAACTATCTTGGAATTTTAAATGGAAATTACATCCAGTGCAAAACAGGTTTCTGTAATTGTTTGTACTAATTTAAAACATTTAGTCCTGGAAACCATTCACAAAACCCCATCACACCACAGATCGAATTAATCTCCACTTCACGTTTAAGTAGCTTTCTGTGGGCCTTTGAGGAAGCTTAAACATTTAGTTAATTATTAGTGTCACAAGTGGGCTTACATTAACACTGCAATGAAGTTACTGTGAAAATCCCCGTGTCGCCACGTTCTGTGCCTGTTTGGAAACACTGAGGAAGAATTTAGCCAGTGCACCGAACCAATATGTTTTCTGGGTCTGTGGGAGGAAACCGGAGCACCCGAAGGAAACCCGCACAGACATGGGGGGGACATGCGGACATCCGTACAGACAGTGACCCAAGCCAGGAATCGAACCCGGGTCCCTGGCACCAATGAGGCAGCAGTGCTAATCACTGGGCCACCCCTCATGTAGACATGAGGAGAACGTGCAAACTCCTCTGAGGCAAGGGGACATTTCAGGAGCTGGCTCCAGCCACATGGCCTCAGTAGAATTCTTATCACTAACGACATCTTGTGCCCACTAGTGAAATCTGTGAAGGTGCACCTTTATAGCGTCATTTGTGCCCAGATCCCCAACTGCACAAAGAGGATAAGCTGACTTTGAGAGGTTTGTAAAAGACATTGAGAGTGGAAAGTGGTAAATATACCAAGGATGGAATTCTCCCAATCAATGGTTTGGGAGCCAAAATGTTGGAAACCCAGCGGTGTAAAATCCTTTGCAAAGCTGATGGTGGTATAATAGTGATCGTCTCTTCCCACAGGCCTGTGACACAAACACCATTTGCATTCATCGGCATATCATGAATGCTCATTAAAACAGCTGCCAGCCAGCACCCCATCGGGACTTTCAATCTGGGATCACGTCAACGGGAATTTACACCCGTGTCAAACCCGATTGCTAATGATTGGCGGGCACAAGGTGGTCCCCAGTCCACCAGAGACTTTGGGGTGAGTGTAGCAACTTTCTGCCATTGTACTGTGCTTCTCCTGATGTGCTGTTCACTACTGTACTGGGGCAGGCGAGTCCCTGCCTCTGTCTTCATGCCGAGTGATTCTTCGTTCTCCATGCTGCTGGACTCATGGATGTTCCTGTGTCACCGACACAGCTCTGTACAGTGCCTGGGGTTGGGATGTACAAGGGTTTCCATTCCCCCCTGGTGCCACGGTGTTTATATGGACAGGACTGTGTCTGTGTGACTCATGTGGAGGAGAAAGGAGGTGGATGAGGATGACAAACAATGAAAGGTGGAGGGAAACTGAGGGGAGGGAAGCTGGATCCCAGCAAGGGCAGCCATGTGGTTAGCACTGCGGCCTCACAGCGCCAGGGTTCCAGGTTCAATTTCCAGCCTTGGGTCACTGTCTGTGTGGAGCTTGCACTTTCTCCCTGTGTCTGCATGAATTTCCCTTTGCGTACTCCGGTTTCCTCCCACAGTCCAAAGATGTGCTGGTTAGGTGGATTGGCCAAGCTAAATTGTCCCTTAGTGTCCTAAGGTGTGTAAGCTGGGGGGGGGGATTAGTGAGGCAAATGCTTGGGGTTACCGGAATGAGGTGGGGGGGGGGTTGGGGGTGGGTGGTGGTGGATATGGGGCTGGGTAAGACGTTCTATAGTAAGTCAGTGCAGACTTGATGGGCCAAATGGACTCCTTCTGCAACGTAGGGATTCTATGATTGTAAGGCTGCATGGAAAGCTCAAAATCAGGGGGGTCAAATGGATACAATATCATGTACTGGAAGGGGTGGATGAAGACTCCACATGTGCTGAGTAGAAGTCCGAGTTGGACTTCACTTTGGATACAACTGAGTGGCTTGTTATAACTTTTCAAAGTTAAGAATCAACCACATTGCTTTGGGTTTGCATGCCATACACAATCTCGGAAAGGCAACAACTGGGTAAGGTTACCTGCTGCGAAGGTCATTAATGAACCTGATGGGTATTTACAACAATTATGCAGTTTCATGGTCACCATTTCTGACACGAGATTTTTTATTCCAAATTTAGATATCTAATTGAATTTAAAATTCCCAGCGCCAGTGGCGAGATTTGAACTCATGTTTTCAGACCATAATCACTGCATTGCTGCATCTCTCCTTCCTCCCTCAGTTAGCATGGCACGTTCTTTATTTTGTATTGTCAGTCATGGGGCTAAATTCTGCAGATCAGATTCAGTGAGACCAGTGGCAAGGGCTGTTTGAGTTGTTTTGTAGTATACAAAGAAGTCCTTCTGCCCATCGTGTCTGTGCCAGCCATGAGGCACCTATCTATTCTAACCCTATTTCCCAGCCCTTGTATGCTATAGTGTGTCAAGTGCTCACCTAAATGTTGTGAGCGTTCCTGCCTCCACCACCCTTTCAGGCAGTGTGTTCCAGATTCCCAACACCCTCTGGGTGAAAAATGTCTTTCTTCAAATCCCCTCTTAAGTCTCCCACTCCTTACCTTAAACCCATACCCCCTGGTTATTGACCCCTCTCTTCACAACTGAAATATTCCAGACGAGGCAACATCCTGGTGAATGTCCTGTCTAGTGCAATCACATTCTTCCTAGAGCGCAGCAACCAGAACTGCACTCTGAACTATAGCTGTGGTTTAATGAGCATTTTATACAGCTCGATCATAACCTCCTTGCTCTTATATTCTATGTTTCAGATAATGAAGGCAATTATCCCATATGCCTTTTTTTAAGCACATTATCAACTTGCCGCCTTCAGGGACCTACGGACAGGCAGTCCAAAGTGCTTCTGGTCCTCTGGACTGCCCACATCCTAGCATTCATTGTGTATTCCCTTGCATTGGGCAATCTTCCCGAATTGCATGATCTCCCACTTTTCAGGGTTAAATTCCATTTGCCAAGCTTTGCCCATTTGACCAACCAATCTGTATCACTCTGTAATCTAAGGCTTTCCTCCTCGTTATTTACCACATCACCAATTTTTGTGTCATCTGCAAATTTACTGTTCACGCTGCCAACATTCCTGTCTAAATCTAATGTATGCTGATGCAAGTTAATATGTTATTTATACTCCTCTTATTGACGATGCATTCAGCTTAGTGGTTTTACCTCATTGAATTTTTTTTTCAGTTCTAGTTTGGAAAAATTAACATGCATAAATGCAAAAGGCAATTCTTTACTTCAAATCAAAAGAGCTTATTATTACTTACTCCAAAATGGTAATGGTCGAGAACCATTTTCTCGTGGTCAAGAAAAGTAATGGTTTTTAGGTGTCCATACCACCAACAACAACCGTGGGCGGCACGGTAGCACAGTGGGTTAGCACTGCTGCTTCACAGCTCCAGGGTCCTGGGTTCGATTCCCGGCTCAGGTCACTGCCTGTGTGGAGTTTGCACATTCTCCTCGTGTCTGCGTGGGTTTTCTCCGGGTGCTCCGGTTTCCTCCCACAGTCCAAAGATGTGCAGGTTACGTTCATTGGCTATGCTAAAATTGCCCCTTAGTGTCCTGGGATGTGTAGGTTGGAGGGATTAGCAGGTAAATGTGTAGGGATATGGGGATAGGGTCTGGGTGGGATTGTGTTCGGTGCAGACTCGATGGGCTGAAGGGCCTGTTTCTGCACTGTAGGGTTCTATGTAACCTGTTCTGGTCCCTCCTTGCCAACACTGTGGTTAAGAAAGCTCACCAATGCCTCTACTTTCTCAGGAGGCTAAGGAAATTTAACCTGTCTGCTACGACTCTCAGCAAATTTTATAGATGCCCCATAGATGACGTATCACAGCTTGGTATGGCTCCTGCTCTGCTCAAGACTGCAAAAAACTACAAAGGGTCGCGAACAAAGCCCGGTCCATCATGCAAACCTCCTAAAGGTGAAATATGAGTGTAAGCTAGCTCGTAATATAAAAGAAGATTGTAAGAGTTTTTTTCAGTTTATGAAAGGGAAGAGAGAGGCAAAAATAGACATTGGGCCACTGGACAATGAGGCTGGAGAAGTAATAATAGGAAACAAAGCAATGGCAGAGGAACTGGATAGTTACTTTGCATCAGTGAAAGACACCAGTGGGATGCCAGAAGGCATAGATTCTCTGCAGGTAGAGTTGAGGAATCGCAAAGGTAAACCGGTGACTAGTGGTGTGACTAGGGGTCGGTTTTGGGACCACAACGTTTCACAATATACATTAACGATTTGGAAGAAGGAACTGGAGACACTGTTGCTAAGTTTGCAGATTTGTAGAGGGACAGGTAGTATTGAGGAAGCAGGGGGTGGGGGGGCTGCAGAGGGACTTGGACATGTTAGGGGAGTTGGCGAAGAATGGCAGATGGAGTACTATGTGGAAAAGTGAGAGGTTATGCACTTTGGAAGGAGGAATGGAGGCACAGACTATTTCCTAAAGGGGAAAATGCTTAGAAAATCAGAAACACAAAGGGATTTGGGAATCCTTGTTCAAGATTCTCTTAAAGTTAACATGCAGGTTCAGTCAGCAGTTAGGAAGGCAAATGCAATAACAAAGAACAAAGAACAATCCAGCATGGGAAACAGGCCCTTCGGCCCAACGAGCCCGCGCCGCCACATCACCCTGCACCTATTTTAGCATGCACAATGTTAGCATTCATGTCGAGAGGGCTAGGATACAAGAGCAGGGATGTACTTCTGAGGCTGAAAAAGGCTCTGGTCACACCCCATTCGGAGAATTGTGAGCAGTTTTGGGCCCTGTAGCTAAGGAAGGATGTGTTGGCCTTCGAAAGGTTCCAGAGGAGGTTCACAAGAATGATCCCTGGAACGTAGAGTTTGTCGTATGAGGAACGGTTGAGGATTCTGGGTCTGACCTCGTTGGAGTTTAGGAGGATAAGGGAGGATATTGAAACTTACAGGATGCTATGAGGTCTGGATAGAATGGATGTGGAGAGGATGTTTCCACCAGTAGGAGAAACTAGAACCAGAGGGGGCACAACCTCAGGCAAAAGGGACGGTCCTTTAAAACAGAGATGGGGAGGAATTTCTTCAGCCAGAGAGTGGGGAATCTGTGGAACTCTTTGCCACAGAAGGCTGTGGAGGTCAAACCATTGAGTGTCTTTAAGACAGAGATAGATAGGTTCTTGATTAATAAGGGGTTATGAGAAAAAGGCAGGAGAATGGGGATGAGAAAAATATCAGCCATGATTGAATGGCAGAGCAGATGGGCTGAGTGGCCTAATTCTATCCTAGGTCTTATGGAGTTATAACACAAAACATTTGCCTGCAAAAGGTGGCCAGAGTTAACCTTTCTCAAAGAATTCATCAAAAGTTCAATAAATATTCAAGAAAGCTCTTTCTGAAACAATAGATCAATAATCCATTATTAATACATCATTCAGAATGAATGTTTTGCTTTATGCTGGAAATCATTTCAGCTTGCATTTTTTAAATAAATAGAAATTCTATCATAGATAGAATAGAATCTCTGCAGTACAGAGGAAGGCCATTTGGCCCATTGAGTCTGTACCCACTCTGACAGAACATCCCACCAAGGCCTATCCCTGCTCCATCTCTGCAACTCCAAACATTTATGCTACTAATCCCCTTAACCTATACATTTTTGGCTACTAAGAGACAATTTAGCCAATCCACCTAACCTACACAGCGTTGGAGTGTGGGAGGAAACTGAAGCATGTGGAGGATACCCATGCCAACACAGGGAGAACATGCAAACTCCACACAGAGAGTCACCCAAGGCCAGAATTGAACCCCGGTTCCTGCTGCTGTGAATTATTAATTATTTTAGAAATCAAACCGAGTGTTGTCCCCAAGGTCTGTTTGGAGGAATGAATGAATCCTACAGCCCAGTGGAAAAATGAGTTCCATACTGGTTGCCAAAGCCCATTGCGACCCCCCCAGATCGTGCTGCCGGCCTAATGAGGTTCATAGCCACAGCGAACAGGACCCTATTTTTCACAGTTCATTGCAGTGTAAATGTAAGCTACTTGTGACACTAATGAATAAGCTTTAAAATTCATGATCAAGTCTCCACCCTCGACAATAACTCAGTCACAGCTGTGACCCAAGGTTAATTTTAGATCTTTTAAAAATAACTGCTTTGGAAAAATGCGTGTAATCCTGAGGTTGGGGTGACATTGATAAATTACTCATGCTTTATTCCTTGGTGCTTATATTATCCAAACTCCTTGATTAATTTACTGTGAGATCCTAGACGTCTACAATTAGAAGTATTTTCAGCAGTTTTAAGTGCCGTCTTCACACCAATTGAACCTGGCTTCATTTAAACAGAAGGGTTTCGGACAGTATCAATTGAAAATACTGAACTGAATGGGGACATATACAGTGAGGGAATTCTCCATGTTTTGCAAGCTCCTGGCGAGTATGGCTCTGTGGGATCCACTGTATGGATTGCTTTAGTTAAAAGGCTTCATTTTAAGGTATTTCTGCCTATGTAACTAATTAAGTTCTAAAGCTAACATGACCACACTTTAAAACTCGGCTGGGAATTGTGGGTTGAATTAGAAATTGGCTGCATCTGAAGTGCCATGTTAACCGAAGTGGCCTTTGTGAGAACTAATCTTTCACAGTCACACAGCTGCAAATTATTTATGAAAGTTTGGGACACAGTCTGTGCTAGTAATTTCATAACGCAAGATAACTGAAAAGTTTCTTGTGGTAACAAGAAATCCCGATCAGTGGCCTTGCCACCTGCCCCCCACCCCTCATTGCAGAGTTCCTCTCCCCTCACCTCCCAATGACCTCTCTTGGCTCACCCCACCCCCGTTGGCCTTGCCTCATCAAACCTCGCCCCTTGGCACTTCCTGGTGTCCAGCGGGCAGTGCCAGGCTGGCCCCCAACCACTTGGGGTGCCTCAATTGTCTCTGGGGCATCACATCAGGTCCTTGTTGGTGGGTTCCATCTGTGATTTTTTTTTCCAGTGTGGACCTCCAGTGGAGAGGTCAGAAAGTTAAGTGGGCATCCTGGTCTCACTAATTGGGTTTAAATAGACTTATAAATAGTTAAATCAGCCTGGCACCCTTCCCAAGCACAAAGCTGATCACGTCAATAAAAGTGGCCAGGAAAATCCTCATCAGAAAGCACTGGGGGCTCAACAACTTTTAAAAATGTGCTTAAGCCCCCCGAGATTTGGAAAAATTAATGCTTTCAATGAATAATCTCATTTGTGTTGTCATCTATCAGTGCTCTAGTCTGTTCTCTAACTGCAGCCCTCGTCCATGATTGGAACAGTTGAAGAATCTGAGTTAATGAGTCTGTCGATTCAGATAAGAGCTGAAAATCTTTGGTTCAATCTCTGACGTACAGAAGGGTTCATTTAACTGCAGGAGAGTGTGCAGTGTTAGAATGTAATATTGAATCTGCTGTAATGTGACCAATGGTAACAAGCTGCAAGCATCAGCTGACCCAATAGTCTATGTAACCTATGACAAAATGATGGTCAACTGACCAGCTGACTCAGTATAAATAAGGATCTGTTGGCAGTTGGGAAGAGTTTAGAATCGTCTAGAGTGAGGCCTCAAGTATTGGAGTAATGAAGTTTCTTTATTAAACTTTTTTCTTTAACTTATAAGTTGGAGTAAGTCTGGATTTATTTTATTGCCTACAGCTGAAGAATTCCTTCTGGTGGATCAGCATACAGCATATTCCACCCAAGAGTAAATAGTTTGAGCACAGTTGTAACTGCAATTCAATAAGATGACAATGAGGAGGATTGTCAGCCCAGACAGCAGGATATAAATCAGCTAGAGACCTGGGCTGAAAGATGGCAGATGGAATTTAACCTGGACAAATGTGAGATGATGTGATTTGGAAGGTTTACTGCAGAAGGAAACTATACAGTTTGTTCTTTACGGAAGGTGAAGTTAATCTGAGTTAAGCTGACAAAATGGGTACAGAACTAGAAGCAGGAGTAGGCCCTCCAATTAATATAATCCCAACCATCTTAGTCTCTCCTCGTGCAACAGACTTGCTATCCCAGGAATCGGCCTGGTAAATCTTCGCTGCACTCCCTCTATAGAAAGGACATCCTTCCTCAGTTAAGGACACCAAAACTGTACACAACATTCCCAAGTGTGACTTCATCAACACCCTGTACAATTGCAGTAAAACATCCCACGCACTATGAAAGCCAACATAATATTTGCCCCTTTTACTGCCTGCTGTACCTGTCTGCTTACTTTTAGCGACTGATGCATGAGGACACCATGGTCTCACTGAGCATCCACCTCTCAATTTATGTAATTCATGTAATAATCTGTCTTTCTATGATTACTATGAAAGTAATTTATCCACATTATACTGCACATGTCTACTCTCTAAGCCTGTCCAAATCACATTGAAGCATCTGTGCATCCTCCTCACAGCTCACCCTCCCGCCCAACTTTGTATCGTCTGCGGACCTTTGGATCATACATTCAGTTCCCTCTTCTAAATCATTAATATATAAAGTGAACAGTTGGGGGTCTTTGCACAGATCCAGTTCAGAAGAGGCCCATTGAATCCACACTGACAAATCTACACTAATCCCACTTTCCAGCACTCGGTACATAGCCTCGAATGTTTGTCATTTCATCGACAACAATCCCACCCAGGGCCTATCACCCAACCCCAAAGAATTACCCTCCAATTCCCCCTACACTAATGGGCAATTAAGCATGGTCAATCCACCTAACCAGCACACCTTTGGAGGAAACTGGAGCATCCAAAGGAAACCCACGCAGACACAGGGAGAATGTGCAAACTCCACACAGACAGTCACTCGAAGGCTAGAATTGAACCCGGGTCCCTGGCGCTGTCAGGCAGCAGTGCTAACTTCCGTGCCACTCCTGAAGAGTAACTAAATCCTTTGGTACTTATCATTGCAGATCCAGATTGTTAGCTTTGGGAAGGTAGAATTTGGTTAAGGCCAGTTCGGTGATGTGGCAAAGATGGAAGTTCAATTGAAGGGATTCAAGTTGGAAATTTTGGGAGAAGTAGGTCCAAATTTGGGCGGCAATGACACATGTTGAGGCTTGGGTAGGAAAGGAATATTGAAGAAATGATAGTTGTCTGTAAGGGTAAAAAATTCAAAAGGGTAGGCTTTCGAAGAAGGGTTTGACATTGGCTGTTTTCGATACTGAAGGGGGACAATGGCAGTGGGATGGGCATCATTTACAATATCAGTTAACCTGAGGGCACAAGGGGAGATTAGTGAGAATGCAGAAAAGGAGCAGGAGGCATTCTTCACGGGCAAATTGAGAAAATATGAGGAGAATTGCTGGAGAAAATACAGAGATACTTTATGGTAAGGCGAAGCGTTGTGGGCGGGGGTTGGTGTAGATTTGTGGTGGCGTTCAAGAGGGAGTGAGGAAGTGGCAAAACGATGGTTTTGGCATTAGCAACAAAGAAATCCCTGAACTCCTCACACTTGCCACTGTGGTTGAGAATGATTGAGTAAAAGGAGCTGGAGAATTGGAGAAAAGAGAAACAAGGGGCTTATCTTAACTGTCCAGAATGACCCTGGAGTATTGGTAGACAGTCACAGCAATCTGTCTGGTTGGAAAGTATTATAAGTCATGTCGAAAGCTCTTGTGTCTTCCTTTCTTTGAATGGGGCATAATTGGAAATGTTCTGCACAACTCTCTGATATTTTCTACATTTGGAAATGGCCTTGTTTCAACTTTAAGGGCAAATAGGATTTTCCATTGCTTTCGTCATCACATAAAAACCCCACCTCACCTTGCAGGTTAAGATAAAGACACAAATAAAGTCGTTAATAAATGCAATCATGTGTCCTATCCATTGGCAGGTTTGATGCTGGGGAACATTTAATCAGGTGTGAATTTGGTGATTTGGGATTCATCAGGTTCCTGCCTCCCTGATAAAGCCCAGGACAGGAAGGCCTGGGGATGGCCAACCCTCCTCACTTGAGGCATTTTAGCGCCAACTTAAGTGCCCATCCCACACTAACCCAGCGGTGGGTAGTAGACAGTGGGGGGGGGGGTATGCTCCTTATTTGGGGAGCACGACAAACAGACCCTGTCTGGGTGGCACAGTGGTTAATACTGGTGCCTCATAGCGTCAGGGACTCGGGTTTAATTCCATGCTTGGGTGACTGTGTGTGGAGCTTGTAAGTCAACGTAAGAACATAAGAACTAGGAGCAGGAATCGACCATCTAGCCCCCCGAGCCTGCTCCGCCATTCAGTTGGATCACGGCTGATCCTTTTATGGACTCAGCTCCACTTTCCCACCCGCTCACCACAACCCTTAATTCCTTTATTGTTCCAAAATCTACCTATCCTTGCCTTAAAAACGTTCAATGAGGGAGCCTCAACTGCTTCACTGGGCAGGGAATTCCACAGATTCATAACCCTTTGTGTGAAGAAGTTCCTCCTCAACTCAGTCCGAAATCTGCTCCCCCTTATTTTGAGGCCGTGCCCCCCTAGTTCTAGTTTCACCCACCAGTGGAAACAACTTCCCTGCTTCTATCTTATCCATTCCCTTCATAATCTTATATGTTTCTATAAGATCTCCCCTCATTCTTCTGAATTCCAGTGAGTATAGCCCCAGTCTACTCAGTCTCTCCTCATAAGCAACCCTCTCAACTCCAGAATCAACCTAGTGAATCTCCTCTGCGCCCCCTCCAGTGCCAGTATAAGGAGACGAAAACTGTACACAGTAACTCCAGGTGTGGCCTCACCAACACTTCATACAGCTGTAACATAACCTCGCTGTTTCTAAACTCCATCCCTCTAGCAATGGAGGACAAAATTCCATTTGTCTTCTTAATTACCTGCTGCACCTGCAAACCAACTCCTTGAGATTCCTGCACAAGGACACCCAGATCCCTCTGCACAATAGCATGCTGCAATTTTTTACCATTTATGTTCTCCCTGTGCCTTCCTCAAGGTGCTCTGGTTTCTTTTAAAAGACCCCAGCGAACTCTCTGGGGTCTTTTAAAAGACTTCTGGATGAGTATATGGGGTTTAATGGGATTGGGGGTTATAGATAGGTCTATAGATTGGTGGGGTTGATGTGATCGGCGCAACTCGAGGGCCGAAGGGCCTGTTTGTGCTGTAATGTTCTATGTTCTATGTTCCCACATTCTAAAGATGTGTCGGTTATGTGGACTGGCCATTCTAAATTGCCCTTTATGGTCAGAGGGAGGTGTCAGGGTAAATACAGGGTTAAGGGGATAGCATGGGATTGTTGTTGGTGCAGGCTCAATGGGCCAAATGGCCTACAGGTGCACTGTAGGGTTTCTAAAATACTGTTGGGTTTGCTTGCGTTCTCCCCTTCAAAGACACTGAGTACTTGATCGAGAGACTCTACATCGGGAAGGCGGGGGGGGAGGAGTGTGAGGAGAATAGCTGAGAGGCAACTCTTGTTCTTGACCTTCCTTCCTCCACCCTGTAGCCCCCCCGCACCCTGTGACCAGCTCCCACCATCACTCACCTCCGGCCTGGGTTCCTGCGATGATGCTGAGCCTCTGCCAAGTATTGGATTGGCAGCAGCCATGGTGTTCCCGGTGGCACTGCCATTCAATAGAGCTGCCCGCCTCTGATTGTCCTGCAGTCTAAGCGGGTGGGAATCCTGTCCCCGGAGTTCTTGATCTTGGAGAAAACCTATTGCTGGCTTATCAACTTCCTGGGTGGCGCCGGATACATTGGGTCCTCGAGGAAAGATAGAGTGCTGGCTGGCAGCCCAGCCTGAATTAAACATTTGTTTATTCGTGTCACAAATGGGCTTACATTAACACTGCAATGAAGTTACTGTGGAAGTCCTTGAGCGGCCACACTCGGTGCCTGTTCGGGGTGCATTGGGAGAGAATTTACCATGCACCTAACCGGTACGTCTTTCAGACTGTGGGAGGGAAACCGGAGCACCTGGAGGAAACCCGCGAAGACACGGGGAGAACATGCAGACTCTGCAAAGACAGTGACCCAAACCGAGAATCAAACCCGGGTCGCTGGCACTGTGAGGCAGCTGTGCTGATGACCTGTGCCACAAAACCCCTGGCGCCTCCACAAGATTCCAACTAACGACTCTCAAACTGGCCACACATTTCACAAACAGCTGTTTATACAGTTCACAGAATGGGAAAAATATCTTGCCAGCGGATCTGTTCCAGTGTAAATCTTCAAACTATTTTTGTTTCTAATTAATGTAAATACAAACCCCTCTGTTCTCTGTTTCCACCATACTAATAGTGACTAAGACTATTTAAAACTTGGGTAACTCCTGGAGTGAATTCTCATCGCCTGTGCTTTCACAACCATCCATTCCTCGCTCATTTCTCCTCTTTGAGGAAAGTATTCAGTGCGTCACATGGGCACACTGTTTCCATGGCATTGATGACTTTAACAGCGCCATGGTAACTACACAGGGTAACCTTAAAATGATGCAAGGAAGAAAATCACCACCCTCAATCAAACGGGTTGATGGAGCGGTGAAGAAGAAAGCCAGTGCAATCTTCAGTGAAAGCACTAACAGAAAAATCCATGAGAGACAAATGCTGTCTTTTTCTTGTTCAGAAGAGGTGTATCAATTTCAGCAGAGTTAAAAGCTTCAGTGGAAAGTAATTTATTATAGCTGGACCCTTTAAGGGGCGTGCGTTGGGAGGGTCATGTGAACCTATTGCCAACTTGACAATGAGCGTGGGGTCTTGGTACAGAGCGCAGACCTTCACGGCCAGAGTAGATCCTGGAGTTATAATTGCTAACATTGTGTAAGTACGCTCTATGTTTATCTCCTTGTAAATAGTTTGTTAGTATAACTGCTGGTCTCCAATTCTCGCCTGTACGACACTGGCAATGAGGTAAATCAGAGCAACTTTGTTTGCAGTGAAGAATTTGAGGAGTATTGTGTGTAGTTTTGGTCGCCGCACTTGCACAAGGATATATTGGCCTTGGAGGGAGTGCAGAGGAGGTTCACTAGGCTGATACCGGAGATGAGGGGGTTGGCCTATGAGGAGAGACTAAATAGACTGGGTCTGTACTCATTGGAGTTTAGAAGGATGAGGGGGGATCTTATAGAGACGTGTAAGATAATGAAGGGGATGGATAGGGTAGAGGTAGAGAGATTCTTCCCGCTTAGAAAGGATAGCAGGACTAGAGGGCACAGCCTCAAGATAAAAGGGGGGGCAGTTTAGATCAGAGTTGAGGAGGAACTTATCGATAGGCCTGGTAAGTAGGGATATGATCAGCGCAACTTGTGGGCCGAAAGGCCTATTTGTGCTGTAGTGTGCTATGTTCTGTGTTCTAAAATGCTTTTGATGTGGGGAAGCCACTCACCAGAAGTGATTTAGAGGACCAGATTTAGAGGAGCAGCTTGCTTGGGCTACAAAAGAAAAGATAATTTAAGGCACAGAATGTAGAAGCAAGCAAGGCCAAACCAGGACAAGCAGGATTAATAATCCAACTGAACTACACTGTGTGGAGAATTGTCCAGCGGGAGAATGAAATGTGATGTTATTAAACAATGTGGAAATGGGCAAGGTAGCCCCCATTACAATAATGTTGGTAGGGAATGACTAGCCATTGAAAGTGGAAGTAGACATTGTGATTGGCGCAACTCGTGGGCCGAAGGGCCTGTTTGTGCTGTAGTGTTCTATGTTCTATGTAGACATGGGGAGTCAGCTACTGTTGTGAGTGAAAGGACACACCAGTATCTTGAAGAAAGAGTTCAACTACTGAAGCTGATGAACACTGCAGCAGACGAGTTTTGTGTAATGGGGAGGCCATAAAGAGAGTAGAAACAATTACAATCCCTGTGAGTTACAGACTGCAGTTGGCGCAGCTACTGCTGATAGTGGTGTTGGGCAAAGATTGAGTGTAATGTCACATGATTCACTCTAGGAGATTAACTTGAACTGGCTGGAGATCTGAAAAAAAGGGCACAAAACCATTTATTCTCTTTGAAATACTACAACTGTCAATCAGGCTCAGAGTCTTTGTAAACATTGCTGTTAGGGACGATGGGGCCACTTGAGATGCATTCAAGCATGAAGGGAAAGGTCAATTAACAGAGCTGACTGGAGACTGAATAGAAATCCATTAAGCTGTGAATGAAAATCTACTTTAAAGCACTATATTGTGAAATTGTAAAAAAATCAAAGGTTTTCAATGCAAATGGGGAAATATCAAAGATTTCAGCTTTCTAGGAAAGCTCAGAGACCTTGAATAAAAGTTGTGTGAATACAATGGGGCTAAGTAAAACTGTGGAGATGGGAACCCCCAATCCCTGTCCTCCTAATTAGTATTCTGTAAACTGTGTGTTTGTGATCAGAACTCCCCACTCACCTGACAAACGTGTGGAGCCCCGAAAGCCCCGAAAGCGTTTGCTGCCAAATAAACCTATTGGACTTTAACCTGGTGTTGTGAGACTTCTTACTGTAGAATCACAATGCCAGGGGTGATCATCGGGTCTGCCAATACTAGAAGGAGCAATTAGCCATGAGACACCCATCTTGGTGGAAAGTGCTGAGGTCAACCCCTTGCCCCCAGCCTGAGCCCACCCAGACTCCAGGAACCTTGAGGGACCTTCCACTGTAGCCTGATAATTGTAAAGGGCAAATGGCCATACTCCTTTGACACCCCCCAGGGCCCAGGCCAGGTAGGCTGGAGGCAGTATGTCATTGGCACTGCCAAGGTGTGTGGTGGAGGCGGGCAGGTGTAGAATTCTGAGTGGGATTCTAAAGGAAGAGCTGAGGTGAGTCTGAAGGGGGATGGTGAGCTGAGGGGAGGCCTGAGGCGGAGGAGATTGATGTGGGAGATTTCTAACCAGTTAATAAGCTTTAAGAAGAATAGATTATGGCATTGACAAGAATACCAGTAAAGAGTTAAATGATTCTTGAAACAAGTTAACAAGCTAATGAAAGAATAGGTTACACATATGTGGATGCAGTAAAAGAATTAAACAAGTAATTAGGATTTTAAAACTTATAAAGTGTTATTTTAATGAATTTTAAGTATTGAAAGAATAATTATTCACTTCTGCGGATGGCAGGATACTGCAAGGGATGATGGTAAAGGAGAATAGTTCAGAACCAAAGGCCTGGGAACTCTGTAGTTAGAAAAATTCATATCAGAAAGTTTCTTATGTGGAAACACGTTGCAATATTTATGAATAGGTATATTTATCACCTAGAATTAGGATGAAGATGTATCTGGATGTAAGATCAATGATCTGGTGGGAACATCTACTTGGACCCCTGTAATAAGTGCCTAAGGTAACCAGGCGATTTCAGCCAAGATGGGAGTTAGTATCTGGATTTAATGGATGAATGAGATATCATTATACTGGATGGTAGAATGCACTTGGCTGAGGTGAATGTCAGGGATTATTATTGATGTGCGAATACTGAATGGAATTGATTTTAAGACAATGTAAGTCAAGAATGATTGATAAGAAAAGCTATAATTGATCTGTTTTTGATTGTGTACATCAGGTTCATCAGACAGATTCTGCCACTTTATCTCAGAGCCACTTAACCCTTTTGATGACCTCCTTGCAGTTGCTTGTTTTTCTTTGAATAAATGTCTTTACGCAGAGAAAACTTCCTTGTGGGTTTTGTATTGTTTGATGTTAAGACAGCCACTGGCTATCATGAATCACCCCACTACAGGGGCTGAGGGGGTTATGAGGAGGGTCCAGGTTGGCTCACCCTCATGCCTGGTTAGTATGGGGGGGGTATTTCAGTGGTGGAGGGGCGGATGCAATTCTTTGTTGAGGGGTTGGTGGTGTTGCCTGGTCAGTGTGTGTGGGGAGGGGAGGGGGAGCACCATTTCAATTTTTGGGGTAGAGGGGGACCTGTCCACAAATGTGGAGATGGGAATGCCTTTTAGAAATGAATAGCGGGTTTGGCTGGTGTGACTTGTAGCATGGGCTCACTTGTATCTGTCAGATGGGTAAATCCCTCCTGACAGCACCAATAGTGAAAATTTTATCTTTCCCGCTAGCATGGGCACTTCATTCTAATTTGGGTGAATTGCACTAGTGATAAACATAAGAACATAAGAAATAGGAGCAGGAGTAGGTCATCTAACCCTTCGAGCCTGCCCCGCCATTCAATAAGATCATGGCTGATCTGAAGTGGATCAGTTCCACATTCCCGCTTTCTCCCTGTGTTATGGGGAGAAGTCATGATGTGGGTATGCCGGCGTTGGACTGGCGTAAACACAGTAAAAAGTCTGACAACACCAGGTTTTAGTCCAACCGATTTATTTGATAATATTCTCACAAGCTTTCGAGGTTACCCTCTTCGTCAGGTGAATGGAGAGTTCTGGCCTCAGACAGAGCATATAAAGCACAGACAGTTTAGAGATTACTGATTAGAATGCGAATCCTTACACCTGACGAAGGGACTAACCCCGAAAGCTTGTGAGTATATTATCAAATAAATCGGTTGGACTAAAACCTGGTGTTGTCAGACTTTTTACTGTGTTTACGCCAGTCCAACGCTGGCATACCCACATCAGAGAGAATAGAGCCAATGTTTCAAGTTACAATGGTCCTTCTTTAATCTGTCAAAGACAATTCTTTGTAAAGACAAAACAGAGACAAATCTTTGTCTTTAGCTCTGTTGAAGACTCGAAACATTGGCTGTATTCTCTCTCCACAGATGCTGTCAAATCCGCTGAGATCTTCCAGCATTTTCTGTTTTGTTTTAGATTCCAGCGTCCACAGTATTTTGCTTTCAAAAACATTCGAGTGCTGTGCCAGTTTTGTAACTACGGTAACGATGCCAACTTTCGACTGTTATGACCAACAGTCAAACTCACACAGGCAAGCCGAGATTTTATAACCTTGGGCTACCACCTTCTTCCATCGGGAAAAAGGTGCAAAATTCTGAAAATGTGTACCAGCCAACAAACTCAGTAACAGCTTCTTCCCTGCTGCCATCAGGCTTTTGAGCTATCATACATTAAGCTGATCTTTCTCTTCACTCTATCTGTAACTACAACACTACATTCTGCACTCTCTCCTTTCCGTCTTCCTATGTACTCTATGAATGGTATGTTTTGTCTGTAATAGCTCACAAGAAAACAATACTTTTCACTATTATTGCCCCAGTACCTTTGACAATAATAAATCAAATCAGACCTTTCATATTTATGGTCTCCACGGACAATCAAAGCAAAGATGTGAAGGTCCTTTTGTTGTCCACTGGAATACAATTCCACACCATATCGATAATGTTGCAGTCTCACTTAGTTCGGAAGGTGTATAAAAACACAAGCAACTGCTTGTAACTTATTTTGTACATCCAGAATGGAATAGAAATTAGATTTTCCTTTTTGCTGTGACATGCTTACAAAGGTCAATTTTTCAGTTAAATCAGCTGCTGAAAGAGAATTTCACTGTAACATGACAATTCTAAAAACAGGTTAAAACAGTATTCCCTTACAGTATTTGCCTACATCAGAATACTGATAAAGCGCATTTCCTTTAATTAGCATTCACAGATTTGGCTGAATTTTTATTCTGTTTTCAATTCTTTTGACTCAAGTTACCTTATTGAGAAACAGAACAGTTCTTCAGTATGTTAAACACACTCGTAGCAACCAAGACTGTGGAAGTTGCCATACGAAGAGATTGCAGTGAATATTTCAGATGTATTCAATGGGAGTACTGTGTGCAGTTTTGGGCGCCGCACCTGCGCAAAGATATTTTGGCCTTGGAGGGAGTGCAGAGGAGGTTTACTCGGCTGATACCGGAGTTGAGGGGGTTGAGCTATGAGGAGAGGCTGAATGAACTAGGCTTGTACTCGTTGGAGTTTAGAAGAATGAGGGGAGATCTCATTGAGACGTATAAGATGATGAATGGGATGGATAGGATAGAGGTGGAGAGACTCTTCCCGCTCAAAAAAGACAGTAGGACTAGGGGGCACAGCCTCAAGATAAAGGGGGGGCGGTTTAGAACGGAGTTGAGGAGGAACTTCTTCACTCAAAGGGTGGTGAATCTCTGGAATTCTCTACCCATTGAAGTGGTGGAGGCTACCTCGCTAAATATTTTTAAGATGCGGGTTGATGGGTTTTTGATAAGAGAGGGGATTAAGGGTTATGGGGAGAGGGCAGGAATGTGGAACTGAGCCACGACAGATCAGCCATGATCTTATTGAATGGCAGGGCAGGCTCGAAGGGCCAGATGGCCTACTCCTGCTCCTATTTCTTATGTTCTTAAAGTGAAAAGCATTTGAGACAGAAGGAAGTGGATGGTTGTGATGGTGATTTTCTAGCACCATGTATCCAATGTAATCCTGTATACGTCGCCTTTTTGCGACACTTCCGAAAACTTGGCTTCAATTATTGGAGATCGCCTAAATCTTGGGCCTTTCCTAATATTTGTCATGTTTTGCAACAGAGACTCAAAAGAGGTCAACGGAGAATGCCGTTCTGTGAAGCTCGCCTGCCCCGATTCCGTGCGTGATTTGGTGGCGTGATAGCGATTGGTCAGAAGGACGGGAAATCATGCCTGATTTTGCACGCAGAAGCTCTCTGAATCACAGGTGGTCAGAGAGGTAGACCTACAGAGGTATCTCAAAAGGGAGAAGACAGCTGAAGGCTGAAAGGAAGAAAGTTGAGGTACACAGGAGGTTAGCACGGGAGGGACGTTGAGTCCCTCAGTGTTGAGTCACAAGGCTGGTGGAGGTTGCAGAGAATGGGAGGGGAGAGGCCACGGACTGACTGGACTTGAATGCAATTGAGAATTTGAAATTTGAGGCATTGCTTGACCAAGGGGTCATTGTAGGTCAGCGAGCACGAGGGTGATGGGCGAATGGGATTTGATGTGATTCGGAATACCGGCAACAGAATCCTGAAGTTTATAGAGGATGGGAAATGGAAGGTCAGCTAAGAGAGCATTGGAATAAAGTTTAAAGTTTATTTATTAGTGTCACAAGTAGGCTTATGTTAACACTGCAATGAAGTTATTGTGAAAGTTCTCTCAACGCCGCACTCTGGCGCCTGTTCGGGTACACTGAGGGGGAATTTAGAATGGCCAATCATAGAATCATAGAACCCTACAGTGCAGAAAGATGCCCTTCAGCCCATCGAGTCTGTGCTGATCACAATCCCACCCAGGCCCTACCCCCACATCCCCACATATTATACCCACTAATCCCTCTAACCTAAGCATGCCTGGACACATTTCCTAGCGTGGCCAATCAACCTAACCCGCACATCTTTGGACTGTGGGAGGAAACTGGAGTACCCGGAGGAAACCCATGCAGACACGAGGAGAACATGCAAACTCCACACAGACAGTGACCCGAGCTGGGGGTAGAACCCAGGACCCTGGAGCTGTGAAGCAGCAGTGCTAACCCACTGTGCTACCGTGCCGCCCAATGCACCTAACCAGCACCTCTTTCGGACTGTGAGAGGAAACCAGAGCACCCGGAGGAAACCCACGCAGGCATGGGGAGAACGTGCAAACTCCGTACAGACAGTGACCCAAACTGGGAATCAAACCCAGGTCCCTGGCACTGTGAGGCAGCGGTGTATGTCATTGTGTCGAACACGGAGGTAACACAATCCATATCCACAATGACGTAGATAGGAGTAAGCAAAATGTAGTCCTTGAGAAAATGAAGTGTTGTAAATGTACCCATGTTGGCCTGTAAACTGTGTTCAGGGAATGACCTCAAGGTCTGAGCAGATAAACAGTGACGCACAACATTTCAACTTTCACTCAAATGAAGACATTTTGAATTTTGGACAATGCTCAGGTTGATTGTTGGAGGGGATGGGAATGTGATCGGAAGGCTGGAGACTTCGAAAGCAACGCCACTTGTAAGGGGTGTCAGTTGTGGTTGACATAGTGATCAGAAGGGAATTCCAAATTGCAGAAACTCATGGTTTGACGTGGGGTCAGGAAGAGATGAGACAAGTTTGCACAGGAGGCCTCCCTCACGGCAGAAGAGAGACCCTTTATTTGCAAATGCAACAAGTGAACTTCTGTTCCAGGTTTGTGACTTGGGCACTTTCTTTGTAACTTACATCTATATAGGGGACACTGCCCTTCCAAAATCATAATGATCGTTGTGCTTCCTGCCTTATTACTGAAAGTTTTGATGCCTCAAAGGCACACAGGAATAGCGGTACACCATCAAATTTGTAGCCTGAAGTTGTGATTGTATTTTAGAAAGTGCTCCGTTGTGGCACTGACCGGAACTGATCAAGGACAGATTGAGCAGTCCAAAACTGGGCATCAAAGTGTTACGGGGAATAAGCAACATAATTCTGTACAACTACAGCCCATGTGAGCTGCTACGTTGGAGAGAGCAGGTGTTCATTGAAGGACAAGAGGATTGAAGTGGGGGGTTTGTGGGAAACGAGTGAGGAAATCAACATCTGAAGAAATATTGTGGAGAATAGAGGCTCAAAACTTGGGATGTTGGACATGCAGTTCTAAATTAATTATCTAGAAGAGCACCGTGACACATAGTTCGTCATCTGAATCCTTGCCACCATCTACAAGGCTCAAGTCTGAATGAGGAAAATATTAATCATTTCCTTGCATGGGTGAAGATACACGCGCCAGTAAAATTGATTGGCAGTCTTACCTCTCTTCTTCAATCATTTACTGTCTACAGCTTTCATTGTAGTAAAACCATTAACTTACTTCAGTGATATACCTTGGAAAACTAAGGGGCAATTTAGCAAGTGTTGAGACAATGCACGGTGGGTCCTGAATTTTCCAAGCTTTTATTACTTGTTAGCAAGGAGAACAAACGCAATGAATTTCATTATAATGCTCTGTTGATTCATATAGATACTTAGCAATTATATTTAATAACAGCAAATGAAAAGTGAGCAACTTTTTAATCCTTAATTTGCATACATAGTTCACCAATTATAGCATAGCTTTTTGCTCTTATTCAATAGAATACCGTCTCCTTCATTAGCATAACAAATCACCATATCTTGATATTTGTCATGGTAACTTGTATTTGTTTCATCCTGTGGCCAAGGCTGGGAATGCAGAGTTTATAAAATTGACACAAAGATTAGTTTTTTTCCTGAATATGCAGCCACTGACATTCAACATTTTCCGATAATAACCTTTCTCCGTCTTTGCTTGTTGTAACTTAATTTCCACACATGGCCCATCTTGCCGCTTGGTCTTGTGACTTTTTCCACTGATGTTATAGATGCTCTTTGAAATCACCCCCATCTTGATTTGACCTTATATTTGTTCTTCCACAGCCTTTCTCAGTCAACACTGTATCTTGGCAATCCCTGCCTGACATTCTAGAAATACTGCATCATAAGGTTGCAGTATGTCAAGCAGAAAGTCCATCACCACTTTTTAAGGCAATGAGAGATGGGAAATAGAATCAGCGAATCCCTAAGGTGCAGAAGAGTCTGCACCAACGACAATCCCACCCCAGGTCCCATCCCTGTAACCACATATATTCATCCTATAAAGGATACTTTACTAAGTCCAATTAACCTAATCTACACAAGTTGGGACATAGAACATAGAACATAGAACATTACAGCACAAACAGGCCCTTCGGCCCTCGAGTTGCGCCGATCGCATCAACCCCACCAACCTACAGACCTATCTATAACCCCCAATCCCATTAAACCCCATATACTCATCCAGAAGTCTTTTAAAAGACCCCAGCGAGTTCGCCTCCACCACCGACGACGGCAGCCGATTCCATTCACTCACCACCCTCTGAGTGAAAAACTTACCCCTAACATCACCTCTGTACTTCCCTCCCCGCACCTTAAATCTGTGTCCTCTCGTAGCGACCATTTCAACCCGGGGAAATAGCCTCTGAGAGTCCACCCTATCTATTCCTCTCAACATTTTATAAACTTCTATCAGGTCGCCTCTCAACCTTCGCCTCTCCAGGGAAAAGAGTCCCAGCTCCCTCAACCTATCTTCATAAGGCATGCCTCCCAGTCCAGGCAACATCCTTGTAAATCTCCTCTGCACCCTTTCAATAGCTTCTACGTCTTTCCTATAGTGAGGCGACCAGAACTGCGCACAGTACTCCAAATGAGGCCTGACGAGGGTCTTATAAAGTTGCAGCATTACCTCCCGACTCCTAAACTCAATCCCTCGATTAATGAAGGCCAGTACACTATACGCCTTCTTGACCACCTCCTCCACCTGCGGGACATTAAGGGACAATTTCGCACGGCCAATCCACCTAACCTGGAGGAAACCCAAGATGATACGGGGGTCGGGGGGTTTGAGGGGGGGGAGAGGTGGGGAGGATAGTTCTCCTGTGGGCCGGGGGAGAGGCAGGGAGGGGTGGACCCTGCAAATGTCCGTTGACCTTAGGCAGGAATTTCCAGTTTTGGGGCGAATGTGCAAACAGACAGTGACCCAAATCTGGAATTGAGCCCAGGTCCCTGGCGCTGTGAGACAAGGGGGCTAACCACTGTGCCCACCCAATCATTGCAGCATTGCCCGCATCTTTGCACCTGGAGAATAAAGGGGTAAAAACACAGATGAGGCGAGGCAAATAAATAGTGGGGCGTAAATGCTGAAAGCTGTGGGAGTACGAATAGGTTGCAGTGGATTACAAATGTGTGTGTTGAGCGAGATAGGATTTGTATTAATTTTGCTCCAGGTGAAAATAACCAAGGATTGATCGGAACTGAAGTTTTAGCTGTCATTGTTTACGTCCCTTCAGAGCAAAAATAAGCTGGGGAGAGTTCAAAGCGCAGTGGAATGAAATGCTCTGTGGCCCGAGTAATCTCATATTCTCATATCTGTGGAACTGCCAGTTCCAGTCAAACACAGCTCAGAGTCGGTGAACTTTAGACTGATTCCTGAATAGTGTTCCGATAAAAGGGCTAAGCTGAGGGCTGGGATTTCTTTAAACGAATGACTCCAAGGCTTCTGTCGGTTTTGGGAAGAAAGGGGGCCAGGTCGAGGTCACAAGTAATACTTCTACTTGAGATGTGACTTGACTGCTTGCTAAAGCAGCAGAAAAATAACGGGAATTCGGCAAACACGAGAAGGTTGCCACCGAGTCGAAAATTTTATTCAGCGGCTTCAGTCCGCCCCCACCCCCTTGATAAAACTGTACTTTCATTCTCTGCTGCAAGTCACCTTGCCGGTAAAATTCCCACAGTTGGCACGTTTGTCTGGATCTAATTTGCCCTCTATATGCTGTTTCATGGTGAGAATTTTCCCATTTGAATTTGAGGGCGGCACGGTAGCACAGTGGTTAGCACTGCTGCTTCACAGCTCCAGGGTCCTGGGTTCGATTCCCAGCTCGGGTCACTGCCTGTGTGGAGTTTGCACATTCTCCTCGTGTCTGCGTGGGTTTTCTCCGGATGCTCCGGTTTCCTCCCACAGTCCAAAGATGTGCGGGTTAGGTTCATTGGCTATGCTAAAATTGCCCCTTAGTGTCCTGGGATGTGTAGGTTAGAGGGATTAGCAGGTAAATGTGTAGGGATATGGGGATAGGGTCTGGGTGGGATTGTGTTCGGTGCAGACTCGATGGGCCGAAGGGCCTGTTTCTGCACTGTAGGGTTCTATGGTACACCCTCTATATCTTTCACCCTGTTGCTGCTGCCAGCAAAAGCGGAGAAGTTTGGTGCTCAGCCAAATCCCCACTCGCTGCAGTGAGACCGGGGAATCCCCGCCCCGGGCGAGTCCGGGGAATCCCCGCCCCGGGCGAGTCCGGGGAATCACCGCCCCGGGCGAGTCCGGGGAATCCCCGCCCCGGGTGAGACCGGGGAATCCCCGCCCCGGGCTAGTCCGGGGAATCCCCGCCCCGGGCGAGACCGGGGAATCCCCGCCCCGGGCGAGACCGGGGAATCCCCGCCCCGGGCGAGACCGGGGAATCCCCACCCCGGGCGAGTCCGGGGAATCCCCGCCCCGGGCGAGACCGGGGAATCCCCGCCCCGGGCGAGTCCGGGGAATCCCCGCCCCGGGCGAGTCCTGGGAATCCCCGCCCCGGGCGAGTCTGGGGAATCCCCGCCCCGGGCGAGACCGGGGAATCCCCGCCCCGGGCGAGTCCGGGGAATCCCCGCCCCGGGCGAGTCCTGGGAATCCCCGCCCCGGGCGAGTCTGGGGAATCCCCGCCCCGGGCGAGTCCTGGGAATCCCCGCCCCGGGCGAGTCTGGGGAATCCCCGCCCCGGGCGAGACCGGGGAATCCCCGCCCCGGGCGAGTCCGGGGAATCCCCGCCCCGGGCGAGTCCGGGGAATCCCCGCCCCGGGCGAGTCCGGGGAATCCCCGCCCCGGGCGAGTCCGGGGAATCCCCGCCCCGGGCGAGACCTGGGGAATCCCCGCCCCGGGCGAGACCTGGGGAATCCCCGCCCCGGGCGAGACCTGGGGAATCCCCGCCCCGGGTGAGACCTGGGGAATCCCCGCCCCGGGCGAGACCTGGGAATCCCCGCCCCGGGTGAGACCGGGGAATCCCCGCCCCGGGCGAGTCCGGGGAATCCCTGCCCCGGGCGAGTCCGGGGAATCCCCGCCCCGGGCGAGTCCGGGGAATCCCCGCCCCGGGCGAGTCCGGGGAATCCCCTCCCCGGGCGAGTCCGGGGAATCCCCATCCCGGGCGAGTCTGGGGAATCCCCGCCCCGGGCGAGTCCGGGGAATCCCCTCCACGGGCGAGTCTGGGGAATCCCCGCCCCGGGCGAGTCCGGGGAATCCCCGCCCCGGGCGAGTCCGGGGAATCCCCTCCCCGGGCGAGACCGGAGAATTCCGGCTCACGTATTTACGGGTGGGTGCTGTCATATACTTTACACGTCAGAGCGTTACCTCTGATATTCCGAAACCCTTTCTCTGCAGTAATAAAAATCTGTGTTTCAGAAGCATCTGTTTAATCGGCGGATTTGAAAAGAGGAGGAAAATCAAGTGTTTTTGAGGATGGCTGACTCATTCCACATCATTCTGTTTTCATGAATAATAAAAGATGTTTAAAAAGGCATCAATATTCTTACATTCAGGCAGAATTTTTGCTTTAGTTTGCAGGCCCAGTGAGGAACACTGGGAATGGGTTTAGACTGACCTCTCAATCCCTGCCCCTCTCTTGACATCTCCACTTGCTCATCCTTAATGAACTTCCCCATGTGGTATCACCTGAATTTTACAAGATTCCAGCGTATCTATCATGAGGCCTTGTGGCGCAGCGCTAACATCCCTACCCCAGAGTCAAAGACTCGAGTCCTACGTCAAAGTACGGAAGTTAGAACCATAGAACCCTACAGTGCAGAAACAGGCCCTTCAGCCCATCGAGTCTGCACCGAACACAATCCCACCCAGACCCTATCCCCATATCCCTACACATTTTTCCTGCTAATCCCTCTAACCTACACATCCCAGGACACTAAGGGGCAATTTTTTAGCATAGCCAATGAACCTAACCCACACATCTTTGGACTGTGGGAGGAAACCGGAGCACCCGGAGAAAACCCACGCAGACACGAGGAGAATGTGCAAACTCCACACAGGCAGTGACCCGAGCCGGGAATCGAACCCAGGACCCTGGAGCTGTGAAGCAGCAGTGCTAACCACTGTTGCTACCGTGCTGCCCAATCAAAGTTGTGCTTTGATTGTGGCCAGGCAGGTTGGTAGACGGCCTGTGAAGCTTTTCAATATGGCGGATGGTAAGAGTGGGGGAGGGTTTCCTGGACAGCCAAACCACAGTAGCCAATGACAAAGCACTGTGGTCATTGACTAATCATACAGTTCTGACCTGACAATAATTCCAAATCTTTATTCTTTTAAAAGGAATTGACTTCCTGCCGCATTTGACTTTGTTGTTGAAGTCATTACACATTTCTCATCCCCCCCCACCACCACCATCCCCCCTACACCATCCCCCCCCCCCCCCCCCCACCACCACCCCTCCCCACACATACACAAGTCTGAGAAACCTCAATGGTTCAAGTGACTATCGATCTCTTTCAATGTTTCAGCGCAGGGTCCAGATCTTCCAACTCCATATCCAGATTTGGAGGGGTGTATCTGATAGGTACCCATGAGCGCCAGAATTTGAGTTTACCTCCCTTCCCTTTTATTTACAGGCTCTATTATAAACCATAGAGTGCTACAGGTTCAGTGTCAGCGTCTGGTATGCCAGCGGACCTGACACTCCCAGTTACATACACAGAAAAGACCCCCTGATTGGGAGGGCAATAAAGAGCTCAATCAGGGGGTTCACGTTCTAAGAAGCCAACCTCGTTGATTTCTGGGTGGAGGGGAGGGTGCCCCTCTTAGGTTGAGGGGCTTGGTGCCACTTTCCTGATCAATGTTTGGGGGGGGGGGGGGGGGGGGGGGGGAGGGGCACCATTTCTTTATTGGGGGGGAAGGAGGCCTTCCGAGCGCAGAGATCGGGGTGCCCTTTCTCGGAACACCGGGTCTAGCTGAGGGGTTTCTCCAAATAAGCTCAGTAGCATCTTTCAGGTGAATCCCAGCTAACAGAAGCTGCTAGCGGGGGGCTCTCCTGTTTTACCAAGGGAGCAGTTCCCTTCTGGATATGGACCCGGCACACTTTGGGAGAGGTCAAACACACTTTGGGATTGTTAAAAGTAGACATGAATGTGTGTTAAAAAAGTAGGTGAACTCGTTGAAAGTGTAAGAGGACAGCACAGCACAGGATCAAAGAACAGCACCGCACAGGAAACAGGCCCTTCAGCTCTACAAAGGTGTCACTTGGAACTCTCAAGTAGGCAAGATCGCGTTTCATAATTTAACTTAGTTTAGTTAGGTGTGATGATGAAGTAACCAAAGTATATTAATCAATTAATCAGATGTTATATTCTTGGAGGGATTTATCAGCTCTGTTCGCTGAAGGCAGAAATCCCTATTTGCCCGTTTAACTGGGCATTGGGGCTAACATCGGGATTCCCATTGGATGTGAGGACTATTGGGATTCACCTGATCCCCTGGCCTTGATTGGGTTCCTTTCCAGAGTGGGGGACAATCTGATTAATCGGCAAACCCACTAATTGTAATACAATTCACCAGACCCTCCCATACATCCTGTACCCAGTGGGCTTTGGTGCTGGTCATCATGAGCCTGGGCCTAGTGTGCTGAACCCTGAGGATGCAGGAGATCATCACCAACTCTCATTGCATCCTCCCCTGCAACATTCAAATAAGAGGTCACTTCCCCTACACTACACAGACATGAGGGCAATTTTTTTTAGCATGGCTCATCAACCTAACCCGCACATCTTTGGACTGTGGGAGGAGACCGGAGAACCCGGGGGGGGGGCCCGCGCAGACGCAGGAAGGGTGTGCGGGCTCCGCACAGACAGTGGCCCGGGCTGGGAATCGGACCCAGGTTCTTGAGCCGTGAAGCAGCAGTGCTTAACCACTGTGCTATTGTGCCACCCTTTTGGAAGGTCTAATACAGATAGGAAATATACAGTAAATGGTAGAACCCTTAAGAGTATAGATAGGCAAAGGGATCTGGGTGTACAGGTACACAGGTCACAAAGCGGTGGAGAAGGTAGTCAAGAAGGCATACGGCATGCTAGCCTTCATCTGCTGGGGTATTGAGTTTAAAAACTACCAAGTCATGTTGCAGCTTTGTAGAATCTTAGTTAGGCCGCACTTGGAACATAGGGTTCAATTCTGGTTGCCGCACTACCAGAAGAATGTGGAGGCTTTGGAGAAGGTACAGAAAAGACTTACCAGGATGTTGCCTGATATGGTGGGCATTAACTATGAGGAGAGTTGGAAAAGTTTGGTTTGTTCTCAGTGGAATAACGGAGGTTGAGGGGTGACCTGATAGAAGTCTACAGGACTATGAGAGGCACGGACAGAGTGGGTAGTCAGAAGCTTTTTCCCAGCATGGAAGAGTCAATTACTAGGACGCATAGATTTAAGGTGTGAGGGGCAAGGTTTAAAGCAGATGTATGAGGCAAGTTTATTTTTACAGTGTGGTGGGTGGGTGCTCGGAACTCACTGCTAGAGGAGGTAGTGGAAGCAGATACGATAGTGAGTTTTAAAGGGCTTCTGGACAAATACATGAATAGGATGGGAATAGAGGGATATGGCCCACGGAAAGGTTAGGGGGTTTTAGTTCAGTCGGGCAGCATGATTGGTGCAGGCTTGGAGGGCCAAAGGGCCTGTTCCTGTGCTGTAATTTTCTTTGTTCTCTTTGTTCTTTGACCCAAACACCCCTCAGCCACCATCGCCCCCTCAGAGCTAAACTCAGTCCCTTCCCCTCTCAGACCCCCTGCTCAGGTTCCCTTTAGGCCACATGTCTTGGCAGTGCCAAATGTGCACTATCCCCTGGCACCCTGGCACTGAGAGCTTGGCCTGTTGCCTTGGGCCCCAGAGGGATGACTCAAGGAGGTTGGTCCAGTGGCTATTTGCCTCTCTATCACTGCCAGGCTGCTGAGGAGGGACCACTCAAGGTTCCTGGGTGTTGTGTAGGCTAAGACTGGGGGCAAGGGCTTGATCTAACATAAGAACATAAGAAATAGGAGCAGGAGTAGGCCATCTAGCCCTTCGAGCCTGCCCCGCCATTCAATAAGATCATGGCTGATCTGAAGTGGATCAGTTCCACTTTCCCGCCTTCTCCCCATAACCCTTAATCCCCTTGTCTGTCAAAAACCTATCTACCCGTGTCTTAAATATATTTAGCGAGGCAGCCTCCACCACTTCAACGGGCAGAGAATTCCAGAGATTCACCACCCTTTGAGTGAAGAAGTTCCTCCTCAACAGGACCATTTCATTTCATTTCTTGGGGTTTGGTTGGCTTGTCTCCGAGATCTTTAAATATAGTGCCCCAATCTCGGGACAGCAGGCGGATTCCCAGGGATGGGTTTATCATTCAGGATTCCTCCTCATAGACAATCCCAGCACCGGAGGGGGGGAAATATTCCTGTTTTCTCTCTATTGTGGGCACTTTGCCTGAAAATGGGAGAATTCCGTCCCCTGTTTAATTGTTGTCAACGCAGGGCGCCATTGACTGTAGTTGGATAGATTGTAGTCGCATCCTCACTAAACAAACAAATTACACCATGTGCTATAATTCCTGACAAGCATTGGAAAGCGATGACCCAGTGGAATTACAAGACCTTAGCGTGTACATAGAACATTACAGCACAAACAGGCCCTTCGGCCCTCGAGTTGCGCCGATCACATCAACCCCACCAATCTATAGACCTGTCTATAACCCCCAATCCCATTAAACCCCATATACTTACTTACTTACTTACCTGCGCTTGAAAATTTTGCTGAAACCTCAGATTGCTTGGATCCTGTACAAAAATGAAGACTATTGGGGTCTCAACATTGTCCCACTGTATCAGATTCATGGTCATCAATAGATTCTTAATTCCAGATTTTTTAAAATTGAACTCAAATTCCATCATCTGCCGTGGTGGGATTTACACCCAGGTCCCCAGAACATTAGTTGAGTTTCTGGGTTTAACAGTCTAGCAATAGTAGCACTAGTCCATCCCTTCCCCAATATCGAAACATAGAAAATAGGAACAAGAGTGGCCCTTCAAGGCTGCCAAGCCATTCATTCTGCTCCTCGTAGAACAACAAACCCTCCCCCAACCTCAAAACTAACTCTCGGGAGCTTGGAAGTTATGTCTCTTGGCCAGTGTAAGCTACACTTTTATGGTTTAATTACATAGCGAGTGCTGTGAAATCAGTCAAGGTTGATCATATCCAAAAATGGAATAGTTAAACTCCCTAACAATTAAAACGTGTCAGTTTGTATTCAATTGAGACTCTAGGCTGAAGAGAAACAGTTGAGGTTCCAAACCTTCAGTATTATGTCCAAAGAATTAGTTTAGTCTTTTAACTTGCAGTGCTTTAAAAAGCAGTCACTCTCCTTCCAAAAATATAGCTTGGTTAGTTTCTGCAAATTTATGGATAAATTTCTGTTATCGGTATTGTAACAAGCCGTTCTTTTAAGTTTTATTACTTATAAACATTTATTAATTGAATTTATCATGCTGTACTTAAATGTATCTTGCTACCTCAAGTTTAACACATTTTTAGGCACTGATTTTATGCATATCTTGTATAGATTTTGTGTGTGAATTAACTTTGTGATTTCTGCTGTTTAATATTCTTCTGATTGTTCTAAGCATTGCAGCCACTCCATAGACACACACTAGCAAAAGGTTTCCTGGGCCACATGGTGGCATATTGGGTGGCACGGTGGCACAGTAGCTAGCACTGCTGCCTCGCAGAACCAGGGTTCAATTCTGGCTTTGGGTCACTGTCTGTGTGGAGCCTGCACATTCTCCCCATGTCTGCGTGGGTTTTGATTCCCTCCCACAGTCCAAAAATGCTTGCGTTAGGTTTACTGGCCATACTAAATTGTCCCTTAATGTCAGGGGGTTAGCAGGGTAAATACGCAGGGTTAGAGGCGTAAATGGGATTGCTGTTGGTGCAGGCTCGATGGGCCAAATGGCCTCCTTCTATACTGTAGGAATTATAACCAAAACGTATGGGTGGTACCTGCCTTAATGAGAATCCCTAATATATCTAATTGCTAGTTAGGATCTGGGATGATCAATCCAATGTTAATCATTAGAACTGGACATCACATGCTCTGTTATAAAAACATAGAAACTAGAAGCAGGAGTAGACCATTTGGCCCTTCAAGCCCACTCTGATATTCATTATGATCATGGCTGATCATCAAATTCAATATTCTGATCCCCCTTCCCCTCATATCCCTTGATGCCTTTGGCCCTAGAGCTATATCTAATTTCTTCTGGAAATCACTCCGTCTTTTGGCCTCAGCTACTTTCTGTGGTAGTGAATTCCACACATTCACCACCCTCAATTTCTCCTCACCTCAGTTTTCGCCCCTTATCCTCAAACTCTGACCCCTAGTTCTGGACTCCCCCGCCATTAGGAACATTCTTGCTGAATCTGCCTTGCCTAATCCTGTTAGAACTTATAAGTATCTATGAGATCCCCTCTCAGTCTTCTAAACTGCTACGAATATAATGCTAACTGACTTAATCTCTCTTCATCAGACAGACCTGCCATCCCAGGAATCAGCCTGGTAAATCTTTGTTATACTTCCTCTATAACAAGGACATCCTTCCTCAGATAAGGACATCAAAACTGCACACAATACTCCAGGTGTGGCCTCACCAATGTCCTATACAATTGCAGTAAAACATCTCGATCTCGATACTCAAATCCTCTTGCTACGAAGACCAATGTTCTTATGTTCTTGCTACCTGTAGTACTAGCGTGCTTCCTTTCACTGACTGATACACAAGCACACCAAAGTCTGGCTGACTATCCACCTCTCTCAATTTACACCCATTCAAATAATAATGTGCCCTCCTATTATCCTTTTGTCTCCACAGGCATTTAAGTCCAGCAAGGGGCATGCGTGCGGCAGGTTGTGGTGGGCTGCTCTTGGATGTTGCTTCGGGAGTTGCCTACTGCTTCATGTCGTTGGTGTGCGTAAACTGGACCATCTCGAGGGCAACATGACAGCTCAGAGACTATCTCTGTTGCTATGCGGACACATGGATTTGGGCCTGTGTCCGTGGGAGTTTGCGCATTCTCCCCATGGTTGCGTGGGTTTCCTCCGGGTGCTCTGGTTTCCTCCCACATCCCAAAAATGTGCTTTTAGGCTGATTGATTGGGTAACAAATTGTCCCTATATTGGACCTCCCTGATCCTCGCACATTAGGCATAGACTAAAATCATGAATAGGTCACTGACCATGGGACGGCGGCGCGGGCTCGTTGGGCCGAAGGGCCTGTTTCCCGTGCTGTGTTGTTCTTTGTTCTTTGTATTATTGCAACCAAAGTGGATAACCTCACATTTATCTTAAGGAAGGAGACAAAAAAAATATTGCCTCATCTTATCAGTAAAACAAAACCATAAGGCTTAATGAAGTAAAAAAAGGCTACAAGGAGCAGGCTGGTTCCACAAATAATTGGCAACTTAGGAGACAACAGAAAACAGCACCAATAGATAACCATCGAAAGAGTGAGGGCAGGTGAGTAAGAAAGCAAGATAATGAGAGTGAAAGCAAGAGAGGCTGTCAATATGAGTTACCAAAGGGAACTGTAAAACAGTCAAGGTTTTAAACCTCCTGCTCTTTAAATAATTGAAAAACTGTCTACCAGAATGCCCAGAATGGGAGGAATGCATATATGATATACTTCCTCAGTATATCAGTATATCATATATGACAGGGATATGGGGATAGGGTCTGGGTGGGATTGTGTTCGGTGCAGACTCGATGGGCCGAAGGGCCTGTTTCTGCACTGTAGGGTTCTATGGTAGGGTTCTATGGGTTCTATGGTTCTATGGACACACACACACACACACACACACGTATAAGGTTTTTCTGCGGAGATTGGAGTTTATTGCCTACCCCTAATTGCCATTGGGAAATAGTGACAAGCTGCCTTCCAGAATTACTTCACTCCCTGGGGTGTAGGTGCACCCACATTGCTGTTCGGGGAGGAGTTCCAGGATTTTGTCAGATCACAGTGAAGGAACGGTGATATAGTTACAAGTCGGGATGGTGAGTGACTTGGAGAGGAACTTCTGGGTGATGGTGTTCCCAGGTATCGGTTGCCTTTCCAGATGGTAGTGGGTTTGGAAGATGACGCCCAAGGAGCTTGGGTGAGTTCCTGCAGTAATGATTCCCCTAAAGTTAAGAATGAGTTTTGCAACAACAGCAAATTGCAACATAGTGAAACACCCCAAAGCAAATGGACTAAATGGCCTAGACCTGCTTCTTCACTCGTGCTTGAGAATAGGACACCCTCGCCCGGGGATTTCCACACTCTGCTTGTTCAGGCCATGAGCAGTGAATTATCACTGTGTGACGGTGTTTTTGTAAGTTGCTTGGTTTGCAACGGTGCTTTGCAATGGATGGATGTAAACAATATGCTGGTCTGTAAAACTCACCCTATGAGTCTCCCAACTAAAAGACCTTAAAGTTACCTTCCAATTAGCCGATTCTCCAAATAGATCAACAATTTGCATTCAAAATCATGAGCATCAATGTCAACCAAGAAACATATCCGCAGCAAGTTTCATTACTTCTGGGTTTCGCTGGATCTTGAACCCTCCTTTCCATTCCCGCTGACAGTGAGCACAGGTTCAATCATGGTCCCCTATGAAACTCTCCTCTAAGCAGATAAAAAGCTAGGGTGTTCACTTCAGTGATGGGAATGGTCAGATCAGGAGTTATTCTTGCTGTTTTATAACTGAGCAAGCAATGAATCAAACTGGAAACGTACAAAACCATGAAAGGTTACGAGAAGGAGAGAAGAATAAGACAGATGGGCTTCACATAGCTTCACAGCGTATCCCCTCAACAACTTTTACAGATGCACCATAGAAAGCATTCTTTCTGGTAGTGTTACAGTTTGGTATGGCTCCTGCTCTGCCCAAGACAACGGGAAACTACAAAGGGTCACGAATGAAGACCAGTCAATCGCGCAAACCAGTCTCTCACCCATTGACTCTGTCTACACTTCCTGATGCTTCAGAAAAGCAGCCAGCATGAATCAAGGAGCTCACGCATCCCGGACATTCGCTCTTCCACCTTCTTCTGTCAGGAAAAAGATACAAAAGTCTGACATCATGTGCAAAACAGCTTCTTCCCCACTGCCATCAGATTTTTGAATGGACCCACCTTATATTAAGTTGATCTTTCTCTACACCCTAGCTGTGACTGTAACAGTACATTCTGCACTCTCTCAGTTCCTTCTCTATGAATGACCTGCTCTATCTGTATAGTGTGCAAGAAACAATACTTTTCACTGTATACTAATACATATGACAATAATAAATCAAATCAAAACTTACCTTCACTGTAGCTGTTTAAATTAAACAGAAGCATTTGCTGTTAATTAGGATGTTGGATAATCAGTGCCATTACTGAATGGACAGAAGGAAAGAAAATGTTTCGAGTTATCTAGTCTGTCTGCAAATATCAGGAAAATTGTAATTAGAACTCAATATTTACTCAGTTGTCTCTTAATCCCCAGCCATTTTGTGGCAGAAAGCTGTATATATATTTGCAGTGAGGCAACTAGTCAGAGCACATTTGGTGCAAAATTTTACTCTGCGTAATCACAACACTCCATTCTGATGGACTGTAGACAGAACTCTCACTCGTTTGTAGGATTACACCCCACCTTCTATATACTGGTGTGGGGAGAGGTGGGGAGATTGAAAGGAGAGAGTGCAGAATATAGTGTCATAGCTAGGGTGTAGCGAAAGATCAGATTAATATATGGTAAAACCATTCAAAAGTCTGACAGCAACAGGGAAGAAGTAGTTCTTGAGTCAGTGACCTCAGACTTTTGTATCTTTTTCCAAATGTAAGATAGTGGAAGAGAGAATGTCTGGGGTGTGTGGGGCTCTTAATTGTAAGAACATAAGAAATAGGAGCAGGAGTCGGCCATCTAGCCCTTCGAGCCTGCCCCGCCATTCAATAAGATCATGGCTGATCTGAAGTGGATCAGTTCCACTTTCCCACTTTCTCGCCATAACCCTTAATCCCCCTGTCTATCAGAAACCTATCTACCCGTGACTTAAATATATTCAACAAGGTAGCATCCACCACTTCAACGGGCAGAGAATTCCAGAGATTCACCACCCTTTGAGTGAAGAAGTTCTTCCTCAACTCTGCTCTAAATTAATTTAGAACTCTGTTCTAAATTACTAAATTAAGGCATACGCACATCATTGCCGAGGCAGCAGGAAGTGTAGACAGAGTCAATGGATGGGAGGTTGGTTTGCATGATGGACTGGGCTATGTTAATAACCCTTTGTAGTTTCTTGTGGTCTTGGGCAGAGCAGGAGCTGTGATACAACCAGAAATAATGCTTTCTATGGTGTATTTATCAAAGTTGGTGAGTATCCGTGAGCAGTGTGATATGAATGCAAGTATTTCTTTTAGAACCCCCCCCAACCAACTGAAACTTTAAAATTCCCAAATACACTAGTTCTTAGATCAACTAAGGAGACGAGCAAAATGGGACAACTTTTATATAAAAATAGGTCTCCAGCCAGTTGAACAATTGAAACAAACTGCAGGCAATGGAATAATAATGAGTTGCTGATATTTAAATGGAACAGAACCACTCCTTATCAAACACATTGGGTCAAGTGACATTTTAATTGAAGCATAACAGAATTTAAATGTGTGGAAATGTGTGGAAAGAAATCAGTTGTATGATACAGGGCACAGAACAACTTCAGTTTGGTGTTTTAGAAATAAGCGACTTGGTTTAGTGCACCATATACAGAGGGGAAGAAGCCATAATGATAAATGTAGGAGACAAGACTGACAAGTCACACTGTTTAACAAAGACATTTAGAGAGCTACAACGCTGCTCTGAGTGATTGAACTACCAGCCTCGTCTGACCTGAAGACCTCAGCATCAGACTAATCAATAAAGTTCTGCGATTTAAGCCGAGCTGAGAATGAAAATGACATGAGCGAGTGCAGGACAACCAATTAAATGTGAGTCACGTAGGAACCAGCATCGGCAATTCACCTCAGAATAAAGAAAAAGGTCTGACTCCTCTGTAGAGCTTCTCATGCCATCAGGACATTCAAATGTTTCACAGTCAATAGCTTTCGAAAGTGGTCAGGTTTGGCAATGTCGGGAAATACAGCCATCAAATAATGGAGTGAGCCTGCACTGAAATAAGTGACATGATTAAATGATGTTGGCTGAGGGATAAGTATTGGCCAGGACACCATGAGAGCTTCAAAGCTCTTCTTTAAAATAACTCCAGTCAACCTTTCGTATCAACCTGTTTAACACCTCATTTGGAAGACAGCTCAAACAGCCCAGTGCTCCCTCAGCACTAGACAGTGAAAAATCAGATTAGAGTGTTGACTATAATTCTGCACTGAATTCTGTCAATGGGCCAGCTTCATGCCTATACTGCTCTCACAACTGTTCTGTTGTTGTTTCCCTATTTTCTGACGATTTGATTAAAATTCCAGACGCAATGCATCAACATCATAACGGACAGACATTCTTCAAATTGTCAGTTGTCAATTAAGCAGAATTAGCCCATCGAGTCTGCTCCACCATTCAATCGTGGCTGATATTTTTCCCATCCCCAGTCTCCTACCTTTTCCCCATAACCCCTGATCCCCTTATCAATCAAGAACCTATCTATCTCTGTCTTAAAGACACTCAATGATCCGGCCCCCACAGCCTTCTGTGGCAAACAGTTCCACAGATTCCCCACTCCCTGGCTGAAGAAATTCCTCTTCATCTCTGTTTTAAAGGATCGTCCCTTTAGCCTGAGGTTGTGGCCTCTCTGGTTCGAGTTTTTCCTACTGGTGGAAATATCCTCTCCATGACCACTCTATCCAGGCCTCACGGTATCCTGTAAGTTTCAATAAGATCCCCCCCTCATCCTTCTAAACTCCAACGAGTACAGACAGAGTCCGCAACTGTTCCTTATATAGCAAGCTCTTCATTCTAGGGATCATTCCTGTCAACCTCCTCTGGATCTTTTCCAAGGCCAGCACATTCTTCCTTAGAGACAGGGTCCAAAACTGCTCACAATGCTCCAAATGCGGTTTTACCAGAGCCTGATACAGCCTCGGAAGTACATCCCTTCTCTTGTATTCTAGCCCTCTCAACATGAATGCTAACATTGCATTTGCCTTCCTAACTGCCGACTGAACCTGCATGTTAACCTTAAAGGAATCTTGAACAAGGATTCCCAAATCCCTTTGTGTTTCTGATTTCCTAAGTATTTCCCCATTTAGAAAATGGTCTGTGCCTCCATTCCTCCTTCCAAAGTGCATAACCTCACACTTTTCCACACTGTATTCCATCTTCCACTTCTTTGCCTGCTCTCCTAACATGTCCAAGTCCCTCTGCAGCCCCCCCCCCCGCTTCCTTAGTACTCCCTGTTCCTCTACATATTTTTGTATCATCTGCAAATTTAGTAACAGTCTCCTTCAGTTTCTTTTTCCAAATCGTTAATGTATCTTGTGAAAAGTTGAGTTCCCAGCACTGACCCCTGAGGCACACCGCTAGTCACCGGCTGCCATCCTTAAGACCAATCTCTGCCTTTTGCCAGTCAGCCAACCCTCTATCCATGCCAGAAACTTACCCTTAACACCAAGGGCTCTTAATTTATTTAACAGTGTCCTATGCAGCACCGTGTCAAAGGCCTTCTGGAAATCTAAATGAATCATGTCCACTGGTTCTCCTTTATCTAACTTCCTTGTTCCTTCCTCAAAGAACTCTAACAGATTTGTCAGACATGACCTCCCCTTGACGGAGCAGTGCTGACTCAGTCCTATTTTAAGATGCACTTCCAAGTACTCCACGATCTCATCTCTAACAATAGACTCTAAAATCTTGCCGATGACCAAAATCTGGCTAACTGGCCTACAATTTCCCATTTGCTGCCTCCCTCTCTTCTCAAACAATGGTGCCACATTCACTATTCTCCAGTTCTCTGGGACCCTCCCTGCCTCCAGTGATTCCTGAAAGATCCAGCGCCTCCACAATTTCGCAGCTATCTTTTTAGATCTCTAGGGTGTAGTTCATCCGGTCCAGGTGATTTATCCATCTTCAGACCTTTCAGTTTGCCCAGAGCCCTCTCCTTAGTGATGACCACTACACTCTCCTGTGCCCCCTGATTCTCCTGGAGCTCTGACATCCCACTGGTGTCTTTCACTGATGCAAAGTCACTATCCAGTTCCTCTGCCATTGCTTTGTTTCCTATTATTCCTTCTCCAGCCTCATTGTCCATATTGCAGAATAAGCAATGGCCTTGTCCAGTAAGTTTAGTCTATTGTTAAAACCAAACTGAATGTACGTGATTTTGATGTAGCTTTACACACAAACAGGCCCATAATCCAAGTGGTCACCCTTCACCCTGAAATCTAAAGCCTCTAACATCTGTTACAAATTATGAAAGATGGTCCTGAAAGCCTCGGAATAAGATTGCTGCGGAGTTGCGCTGGGAACCATCCTGACTTAGCAAACATGTCTCCTTTCGAAAATGCCCCCAGCCTCGCCATGTTTTTATTCTGGGGAGGCAGCTCAGTTCATAGATTTGGGGTTGTTTTCGCTGGAAAGAAGGCGGCTAAGAGGGGATCTCATTGAAACATATAAGATGATTAGAGGTTTAGACAGGGTAGATAGTGATAGCCTTTTTCCTAGGATGGAGAAAGCTAGCACGAGGGGGCACGATTTTAAATTAAGGGGTGGTAGTTATAGAACTGATGTCAGGGGTAGGTTCTTTACCCAGAGGGTGGTGAGGGACTGGAATGCCCTGCCCTGCCAGCTGCAGTTGTAAATGCACCTAGTTTGGGGGCGTTTAAAAGATCTGTGGATAGGTTTATGGATGAAAAGGGATTGGTTTAGGCTAGTGGGTCATTGTTTTGTAACTGGTCAGCGCAACATCGTGGGCCGAAGGGCCTGTTCTGCGCTGTAATGTTCTATGTTCTATAATCTGGCCTGTTGCCTGCAGAAGTAGGCCCAAGATGGAGATGGGTAGATGGCAAGGCTGGCAAGCTAGAATGACCAACTCTGTTTACTAAAAACACAAGTATATCATTGAATTTTGAAACCTCAGACCTTCATCCTTCATTCTCCACCCACCCTTTGTGTCCCTTCAGGTCATCGTGGACCCTCAAACCCGCGTGTCTCTTTCATACTCCCATTTCTCCCCAGACCCTCAAAGCCCCGATAACCCCCCCCCCCCAAATTACCCAGAATCCAACATGGCCAGCCACCCAGTATCCATTATGTACAGGTGCCAGGACCCATGTAATAGTGTTGGGGAGGCTTTAAAATGAACGCCAAGAGAAATTTGTAAACTTGTAACAATCTAATCGAGCTGTCATTCAAATATTTGAGTCTCAGAAAATACCTCCAGACTCAGAGCAAAAATAGAAATCCCCCCAGGTTGTTGTTCAATCGTAAAAACAAACATGAAGTAAACACATCAAAAATAAATGATCCAACCAACTAAACTTTGTATGTTGTCCTCCTACAAGGCTAAGTGGTTCCAAAGCTTTTAAAACTTAGCCCAGCTTTCATAATAGGTCTGTAATGGGAACATAGAACATAGAACATTACAGCGCATAACAGGCCCTTCGGCCCACGATGTTGCACCGACCAGTTACAAAACAATGACCCACTAGCCTAAACCAATCCCTTTTCGTCCATAAACCTATCTACAGATCTCTTAAACGCCCCCAAACTAGGCGCATTTACAACTGCAGCAGGCAGGGCATTCCAGTCTCTCACCACCCTCTGGGTAAAGAACCTACCCCTGACATCAGTCCTATAACTACCCCCCCTTAATTTAAAGCCATGCCCCCTCGTGCTAGCTTTCTCCATCCAAGGAAAAAGGCTATCACTATCTACCCTGTCTAAACCTCTAATCATCTTATATGTTTCAATGAGATCCCCTCTTAGCCTCCTTCTTTCCAACGAAAACAACCCCAAATCCCTCAGTCTCTCCTCATAGGACCTCCCCACCATACCAGGCAACATCCTGGTAAACCTCCTCTGCACCCTCTCCAAAGCCTCCACATCCTTCCTGTAATGTGGGGACCAGAACTGCATACAGTACTCCAAGTGCGGCCGCACCAGAGTAGTGTACAGTTGCAACATGACGCTGCGACTCTTAAATTCAATCCCCCTACCAATAAACGCCAAGACACCGTATACCTTCTTAACAACCTCATCTACTTGATTCCCAACTTTCAGGGATCTATGTACACATACACCTAGATCCCTCTGCTCATCCACACTATTCAAAGTCCTCCCGTTAGCCCTATACTCGACACATCTGTTGCTCCTACCGAAGTGAATTACCTCACACTTCTCCGCATTAAACTCCATCCGCCACCTCTCGGCCCAGCTCTGCAACCTGTCCAAGTCTCCCTGCAGACTATGACACCCTTCCTCACAATCTACCACACCTCCGACTTTGGTGTCATCAGCAAATTTACTAATCCACCCAACTATACCCTCATCCAGATCATTAATAAAGATTACAAACAGAAGGCAAAGGCCTGGCGGTATTATGAATCCAGAAACTGAATTAAAGTTCTGGGGACCTGGGTTCAAATCCTGCCGTGGATGGAGATAGAATTGGAATTCAATAAAAAACATCTGGAATTAAGAATCTGCTGATGACCATTAAACCTTTGTCGATTGTCAGAAAAACCCATCTCGTCCACTAATGTCCTTTAGGGAAAGAAATCTGCCATCCTTATCCAGTTTGGCCTACATATGACTATCGAACCATAGCAATGAGCTTGACTCTCAACTGCCCTTGAGCAACTAGGAATGGGCCAGAGACGCCCAGGAATGAATTGAAAAAAGCTGTCAACAAACCATTGCAACTATCAAAATGGAAAGAACAGATTTATTTTGTATTTCAAAGCCTGTCAATCAAAGAATTTGAGGAGCAGGTGGCTTCGTTTTTCGGTTTCCCCACTTGGGGCGAGGGACCCCCGGTAGTTCATACCTCCTTCGAAGTGCTGGGAACCACGTGGAACTATGGAAGTTACTCGACTCCACAACAGTTGCAAAGGGAGGGGTTTGAACTGCACACCTTCAAAGGAGCCATCAGGGGCAAGAGCGAGATGTAAGGGAAGGGTATTCACACCCTAACCCGCACCGGCAAAACTTGCCGGAACCAGGAATGATAGCCAGGAATCTCAGACTAAGGCCCCCCCTGCCATTTTCAAAGTGTTCCTGGACTCATTCCAACTTGTTGTAAGTCCAGGCAGCTGTATTCCAGCTCCAATGGCATCATCAAATTCTTCTCCTATTTCGGAAAATGCTGGAATTTCAGGAAATCATTGGCCGGAATTATCCCATCCGGCTATTCGGATTGGCGGATGGTGACTAGTGGAGTGCCCCAGGGGTCGGTGCTGGGGCCTCAGCTTTTTACCATTTATATAGATGATCTGGAGGAGGGAACCGAGTGTAGGGTGTCGAAATTTGCTGATGACACCAAGATTGGGGGAACGGCAAATTGTGCGGAGGGTGTGGAGAGTCTGCAGAAGGATCTAGATAGGCTGGGCGAATGGGCCAGGAAATGGCAAATGGAATTTAATGTTGGCAAGTGTGAGGTGGTCCACTTTGGTAGGAGGAATGGTAGGAAGGACTATTACTTACGTGGCGAAAAACTGCAGCAGGCGACGGTGCAGAGGGACCTCGGGGTCCTTGTGCATGAGTCGCAAAAACCCAGCTTGCAGGTGCAGCAGGTGGTCAGGAAGGCGAATGGGATGCTGGCCTTCATAGCGAAGGGGATTGAATATAAAAGTAGGGAGGTCTTGCTACAGCTGTATAGGGCATTGGTGAGGCCGCAGCTGGAGTACTGTGTGCAGTTTTGGTCGCCGCACCTGCGCAAGGATGTTTTGGCCTTGGAGGGAGTGCAGAGGAGGTTTACTAGGCTGATACCGGAGTTGAGGGGGTTGAGCTATGAGGAGAGGCTGAATGAACTAGGCTTGTACTCGTTGGAGTTTAGAAGAATGAGGGGAGATCTCATTGAGACGTATAAGATGATGAATGGGATGGATAGGATAGAGGTGGAGAGACTCTTCCCGCTCAAAAATAGACAGTAAGACTAGGGGGCACAGCCTCAAGATAAAGGGGGGGGCGTTTTAGAACGGAGTTGAGGAGGAACTTCTTCACTCAAAGGGTGGTGAATCTCTGGAATTCTCTACCCGTTGAAGTGGTGGAGGCTGCCTCGCTAAATATTTTTAAGAAACGGGTTGATGGGTTTTTGATAAGAGAAGGGATTAAGGGTTATGGGGAGAGGGCGGGAAGGTGGAACTGAGCCACGACAGATCAGCCATGATCTTATTGAATGGCGGGGCAGGCTCGAAGGGCCAGATGGCCTACTCCTGCTCCTATTTCTTATGTTCTTATTATGTTCTTATGTAACATATCACCAGCATTTTCATGTTAAGTTCAATGTGGTTCTCAAAATGTTGAGCCGTATTAACAGAGCTGCGTTTTTTTAATAATATTATAGCCGAAAACATGAATTTCTGTAGCTGTGCACCATTGAATGTCTCAGTCCTCGGAGGGTTTGGGTGGTTTAATTGCTTTGCCTGTACTGGCTGCTAATGATGGGATCATGCTGGTACAGAGATCAATAGATGTCAGAGACAGACATATCAAACAGCTGCAGGGCACAACCTTTTCAATAATAAAGGAAGGCAACTTGATAATACTCATGCTTTTTCTTAATAAGCTATAATTCATGCACATACAGATCCTTTGTCCAAAGGCTGCAATCCATTAGATTTAATGGCTGTTTTGTGGTTACCCGTGTGCTATTTATAGCTTTCAAGCTGTGACAGTAAGCTCACTGCTGTAAGCAGCACCATTAACAAGCAATGAACAAATCTGGAAAAGTGTTTCAAAGATTACAGATGGGCCAGATTTTACCATTTTCATTCAAAGCGCTGAGTCTGGGGGTCATTCAGATCTGACCTGGAAATCTACTTTCAGTTGCCTCCATTAGCAATCAGCTTGAAAACAATCGGGGGTCCCATTCGCGCTGTGGGCGGGGCTTAGCGCGCCCGAAATGTTCGGAGCTCTGAACTGCGCACGCGCAGTTAGAAAAAAATGTTGAAAACGCGCGCCCGTCTCAGATCGCTCCTGGGTCACAGAAAGCAGAGAAAGCGGCCCCAAGGGGGAAAAGAGGGAGCGACGCCCTCACACATCACTGTCCCCCTTATCTACCCCCCCCCACTACCCACACACATCACTGTCCCCCTTATCTACCCCCCCCCACTACCCACACACATCACTGTCCCCCTTATCTACCCCCCCCCACTACCCACACACATCACTGTCCCCCTTATCTACCCCCCCCCCTTACCCACACACATCACTGTCCCCCTTATCTACCCCCCCCACTACCCACACACATCACTGTCCTCCTTATCCATCCCCCTCAATACCCCCACACATCACTGTCCCCCTTATCCACCCCCCCCCACTACCCACACACATCACTGTTCCCCTTATCCACCCCCCCCACTACCCACACACATCACTGTCCCCCTTATCCACCCCCCCACTACCCACACACATCACTGTCCCCCTTATCCACCCCTCCCCCACTACCCACACACATCACTGTCCCCCTTATCCACCCCCCCCACTACCCACACACGTCACTGTCCCCCTTATCCACCCCCCCCCCACTACCCACACAAATCACTGTCCCCCTTATCCACCCCCCCCACTACCCACACACGTCACTGTCCCCCTTATCCACCCCCCCCACTACCCACACACATCACTGTCCCCCTTATCCGCACCCCCTTCACTACCCATACACATCACTGTCCCCCTTATCCACCCCCCCCCACTACCGACACACATCACTGTCCCCCTTATCCACCCCCCCACTACCCACACACATCACTGTCCCCCTTATCCACCCCCCCCACTACCCACACACGTCATTGTCCCCCTTATCCATCCCCCCCACTACCCACACTGATCACAACCCCCTGCCCCCCCATTGATCACCCACAGAGTGCAATGGGCCCCCCTGCCCCCTCCACTCCCCCACCAGGGATCCATCTCCCCCCCACCAACCCCAATCAGTGAGCGATTGGGTCTCCCCCTCCCTGGGGATACATCTTACCCGCCTCCTTCCTCCTCCCCACCCAGCAGAGAATGGCCTTGCCTCACCCACCCTCCCTCCCCCCCCCCCCCATCCGCTCTCCCTCCCTCCCCCACACCCCCCCCCCCACCCCCTGCCAGAGAACAATCTGGCCTCATTCAACCTCCCCCAACCTCCAGAGGAGCATCTGACCCGCCTCCTCCTCCATCTCCGCCAGACGACGATCGGCCTTCCACCCCCCCCCCCCACCGCCCACCAGACAACGATCGCCCCCCCCCCCCTCCCCCACCGCTTCCCTACCAGAGGTACATCTGACCCACTCCCCCCCCACCCCCCCCCCCACCCCACCCCACCCCAAACCAGATAACGATCTGGCTTCACTCCCCTCCCTGCAAATACCGGAGAATGAACTGACCCAACTCCCTCCCTCCGCCCCCCCACCCCAGCCCCACCACCGATCTGAGTCAGGGAACCTCGGGAAGCTCGGAACTCCCTCTTCAGCAGCTAATACGCCTGATTCACGGCCATTTCGGCACGATTCCGGATTGGCGAACGTGATGGTAAAGGGGTGAGGTGCTGATACAGTTGGGCGGGCAGTTCATTGATGCAAATACATTTAAATCGGGCAGGAGTCTTAGTAGCGTTGAAGAGCAGAAGGATCTCGGGGTCCGGGCTCACAGGACTCTTAAATCGGCCTCGCAGGTGGAGGAGGTGGTCAAGAAGGCGTATGGTGTACTGGCCTTCATTAATCGAGGGATTGAGTTTAGGAGTCGGGAGGTAATGCTGCAACTTTACAGGACCCTCGTCAGGCCTCATTTGGAGTACTGTGCGCAGTTCTGGTCGCCTCACTATAGGAAAGACGTAGAAGCTATTGAAAGGGTACAGAGGAGATTTACAAGGATGTTGCCTGGACTGGGAGGCATGCCTTATGAAGATAGGTTGAGGGAGCTGGGACTCTTTTCCCTGGAGAGGCGAAGGTTGAGAGGCGCCCTGATAGAAGTTTATAAAATGTTGAGAGGAATAGATAGGGTGGACTCTCAGAGGCTATTTCCCCGGGTTGAAATGGTCGCTACTAGAGGACACAGATTTAAGGTGCGGGGAGGGAAGTACAGAGGTGATGTTAGGGGTAAGTTTTTCACTCAGAGGGTGGTGAGTGAATGGAATCGGCTGCCGTCGTCGGTGGTGGAGGCGAACTCGCTGGGGTCTTTTAAAAGACTCCTGGATGAGTATATGGGGTTTAATGGGATTGGGGGTTATAGATAGGTCTATAGATTGGTGGGGTTGATGTGATCGGCGCAACTCGAGGGCCGAAGGGCCTGTTTGTGCTGTAATGTTCTATGTTCTAAATCACCGTTGTGCCTGTCCTGGGCACAGAGGGCCGCCGTGGCCATTCCCGGGTTTCGCTAAAGTGGCCATCTGCGAGAACGCGAGCGCGGATCGCGTTAACGGCCTCACGTCCCACTTTACCACCTTTTTGAGTCCAAAAAACAAGAGCGACACAATGGTAAAACAGGGCCCGGAATTTGCTTATCACGACAACAAATTCTGGAAACATTCAGGAGGCCAGTTTGCACTTGTGGAGAATAAAAATGTTGCATTTACAATATCTTGCACTTCCAATAGATTGTAAGAAGTTTAGAACACAAAAAAAAGGGGCAGGTTTATTCCATAATGTATTTGAGTTTGCTGGTGGCCAATCTTTGATCTCAATTCACCAACTGGTTTTCATATCCATTGAATTAGACAGCACGATGGCACGGTGATTAGCGCTGCTGCCTCACAGTGCCAGGGTTCGATTCCAGCCCTGGGTCACTGTCTGTATGGAGTTTGCACATTCTCCCAGTGTCTGCGTGGGTTTCCTCCGGGTGCTCCGGTTTCCTCCTACAGCCCAGAGATGTGCGGGTTGGGTTGACTGGCCGTGCTAAATTCTCCCTCGGTTGACCTGAACAGGCGTCGGAGTGTGGCGAGTAGGGGATTTCACAGTTACTTGCAGTGTAGGTGTAAGCCGATTTGTGACTAATAAATAAACTTCAACTTTCTAAGAAATTTTATTAAATCATCTCCTCTGTACTCTCAGCTCTCATTACAGCACCGGGTTGTCTATGAGGAGCCCTTTTATTGCTCCTCCAGTGGTTTAAACGAGGCTTGTTTTTTACTTTGGGAATTAGTTTCATAAAGTCATAGGTTTACAGCATGGAAACACCTCTGGCAGCTTGTTCTAGACACTCACCACTCTCTGTGTGAAAAAATTGTCCCTCTGGACAGGTTTGCACCTCTCCCCTCTCACCTTAAACCTATGCCCTCTAGTTTTAGACTCCCCTACCTTTGGGAAAAGATATTGACTATCTAGCTGATCTGTGCCCCTCATTATTTTATAGACCTCTATAAGATCATCCCTCAGCCTTCTACACTCCAGAGAAAAAGTCCCAGTCTATCCAAGCTCTCCTTGTAACTCAAACCATCAAGTCCCGGTAGCATCCTATTAAATCTCTTCTGTACTCTTTCTAGTTTAATAATATCCTTTCTATAATAGGGTGACCAGAACTGTACACAGTATTCCTAATGTGGCCTTACCAATGTCTTGTACAACTTCAACAAGATGTCCCAACTCTTGTATTCAGTGTTCTGACTAATGAAACCAAGCGTGCCGAATGCCTCCTTCACCACGTCTGCAACTGACGCTCCAACTGAACAATGCGGTTATGACCCTGCACAGTCGGGAGGAAGATTGGTTTCAGGTCAGGTGATAGGAACTTTTCCATTTTCAGTTCTCAGCTGCAGGTTTTAATTTTAGAAGGGGCATTAAGCTGGAAAGAACAGTTTCTCTCTCTCTCTCTCTCTCTCTCTCTCTTGGGTGTTGGAAGAATCTGCTCATTAGCTGAAAACCTTCCTGGAGTAGACAATCTGCTGTTGGTGGCTTGATGAGAGAGTCTCTCTGGTGCTCTGGGAAACTGCTCTGACTTCAAACTGTTCTGAGTCTTTCAAGAGAACCAACCAAAGGATTCAGTTCCAATATTGCGTGGATATTAGTCTTCATGTGTTAACCTGTGAAAAGGGTTTTATCTAAAGGAAGTTATGATTTTGATTGGAACATCTTAAATAGATTTGTTAAGGGCTATACATTATTTAGGTTGTTTTGGTTTTGTTTATGATTGATAAACATTATTGCTAATTTTCTTTCCGTACATGTTAACTATACTGTTAAATAAGAACATAAGAACATAAGAAATAGGAACAGGAGTAGGCCATCTGGCCCTTCGAGCCTGCCCCGCCACTCAATAAGATCATGGCTGATCTGTCGTGGCTCAGTTCCACCTTCCCGCCCTCTCCCCATAACCCTTAATCCCCTCTCTTATCAAAAACAATAAACTTTGTTTGATAAATGCTCCCTAGTGGGTCATTTGAATCAAACCTGAGGTGAACCATACCATACTTATCTCAGCCAAATTCAAGCTCCTTTAAGGGGTGAGTGCCTGGAGGGTCATGTGACTCCAGCACCCAATGGGGCGGGAGCATATGGATCCCAGGGCCAAACATTGGCTTTTACCATCAGAGTCAACCTTAGAGAACCTTTGAACAGATGCAGATTGAAGCAAGCTGTACATAGTTTGAGTTGTTTTAAGAATTACATAGAACCCTACAGTGCAGAAACAGGCCCTTCGGCCCATCGAATCTGCACCGAACACAATCCCACCCAGACCCTATCCTCATATCCCTACACATTTTACCTGCTAATCCCTCTAACCTACACATCTCAGGACACTAAGGGGCAATTTTAGCATGGCCAATGAACCTAACCCGCACATCTTTGGACTGTGGGAGGAAACCGGAGCACCCGGAGAAAACCCACGCAGACACGAGGAGAATGTGCAAACTCCACACAGGCAGTGACCCGAGTCGGGAATCGAACCCAGGACCCTGGAGCTGTGAAGCAGCAGTGCTAACCACTGTGCTACCGTGCCGCCCCTATCGTGTTTGGTTGTTGTTAACCTGGTGATCACCAATCAGTACAATTATCACACTCTGATGATGACTATTATTTTTAGTAGAAACTCCTCTTATTTCTTGACTGTACTTGTCCTACAGATAGCTAATTTCAGAGGTGCTATAAACAACTCATACTGCAACTCAGTATTTTCTTATTATTTCTTATCTCTGTCAATACTTACCACTTTCTGATCTTACCCAAGGCTCCCAGTAGTTGATTTGCCCAAATGCTGATCCCAGCAGATTCTGCCCCAGAGCTGGTGCTAATGTTCAAAGAATTTAAACCACTGCCTCTAACGCCATCCTTTCAGACATTCACTCAACTCTCTAATCTCTTTGATGCAATGCCAATTGGTACATGTCTCAGGTAGTAATCCAGAGACTATTACCTTTGAGTTTCTGTGTTTATAAATTGTACCCCAGCTCCTCAAACTGCCTCAGCGGAAACTCATTCCTAGTTGTACCAATATTGCTGGTTCCTCCATGAACTATGGCAACTGGGAAACATCTCCACCCACTTGACGTACTTTCCTAGCTGTGTGGAGATACCCTTATTCCGGACACCGGACAGTCACCATATAATTCAGGACACTGTGTCATAGCTGCGGAAAACAGTATCTATCCCCTTGACTATATTATCCTATACCACAATCACATTCCATTTTACTACCTTACTTGAATGGCCTCCTGTATCATGGTACCGTGATCAGTTCAGCCATTCAGTCTTTGTTCTCATTTTTCCAAGTAACTAATAAATTAGGCTGGATTTTCATGGTCCGAAGTGGGAGCAAATGGAAACAGGTTGGAAAGAAAATGTTTACTGAGAGCTGTGCCCGCAATTGGCATCTGCTCCTATTGGGGGGGGCAATTAACAGCACAGTGGGCTCATTGAGAGACTATCTCTGAGAACTTCCTTCACTTTCAGGAAGGTAGCCGGACTTTAGCAGCTGTTAGGTTTTCCACTAGCTCCATGGAGATGGGATTGAAGGTGGGAAGCGTTTTAATGATGAATAAAATGCACCCTTTACAGTTCATTGTGAAATAGAACAAAGGGAAGTGCAGGACAGGAACTGACCCTTTGGCTCTCCAAGCCAATCATGTTGCCTTAACTAAAGAAAAACCCTCTGCCCTTAATCATAGAATGTAGAACAGTGCAGCACAGATACACCCTTCGGCTGTACTGAAGGTGACCACTGAAGACATCCACGGATGAATGAACATCGCTCGACAGTCACCAGGCAAGACTGTTCCCTTCCTGTTGGCGAACACTTCAGTGGTCACGGGCATTCAGCCTCTGACCTTCGGGTAAGCATTCTCCAAGGCGGCCTTCACGACACACGACAGCGCAGAGTCGCTGAACAGAGACTGATAGCCAAGTTCCGCACACATGAGGACGGTCTCAACAGGGATCTTGGGTTCATGTCGCACTATCTGTAACCCCTGTGACTTGCCTGGGTTTGCAAAACCTCACTTACTGTACTGTCTGGAGACAATACACATCTCTTTAAACTGTGATCAGTGCTCCTTCCACTCACATTATCAGCCACTTCAGGTCTTGGGTTAGGTGTAAGGATTCGCATTCTAATCAGTAATCTCTAAACTGTCTGTGCTTTATATGCTCTGTCTGAGGCCAGAACTCTCCATTCACCTGACGAAGAGGCTAACCCCGAAAGCTTGTGAGTCTATTATCAAATAAATAGGTTGGACTAAAACCTGGTGTTGTCAGACTTTTTACTGATTGAACTGATTCAGTGTTTTCAGTGCTCTTTCTGCCTAACTGCAGTACACAGTGAGCACGTGA